>BGZK01001884.1:0-97601 GCA_005406025.1 Eumeta japonica
TTATGATACTATTGGATAAAGAGAAACAATTGCAGAATAAATTGTTGAGAACGAGATAGAAAACCCTAATTAGACAAGGTGATTAAAAAATATTTAAATAATTTGATTTTACAATCATTTTAATATTTGGCTAATACACGGTTTAACAACAGAATTAGTGTCTGGCAAATTAATTTGTGTCTTTCACACTTAAACAACATAATATTAAAATTACAGCAAACTGAAATACTTTGAATTTTTAATTCAAAAAATAAATCAAAATTATGTCTGGCTCATTGTTAGCAATGACAAAAATGTCTGGCAATAAGAGATGGATGTTTGTTAAGCTTATCTAAAGTTAAAATATTAAAAATGAACCTTCTAAAATGATTTTAAAGTTAGTATCATTACCTGTACAGATAGGATGCGCACAGGTAAACGCAACCGCCACCGCCGGCCAGACAGCCCAGACCCTAACCCAAAGAGCAAGAGAGACGACATATCAATAAATCAGCTGACCTGAAATTCTTGTTTTCCCGACGTTGCTAGCTCTTATACTATAAAGTCAATTGGATTTATAGTTTCTGAGATGTCATTATGAGTTAGCCAGTCAGTCAGCGGTATTTCGTTATATTTTTTTTGTAATTCAACATATATGTCTATAGAGATTTAGAGCGATTAGAACAGAGACCTATATCGATGAGTGTTAACTTCAAATGTTCCATACATCGTTCAAAAACATCCCAGTAAATAAAATAATAAACTTTTTGTAATATATACCTTTTAATATTTTATACCTTATAACTTTTTTCTTTTAATAATTGATTGTACTTCTGCACATACTGATTTACGAACAATTTTTTAGCTGAAATAAAGAATGATCGATTGCTTGTTAATTCTTTGGTTAATATTATAAATACCATTATTTTTCTTAAGGAATGGAAGATTTTTTGCTCTTTTTTGTAATATTAAAAAATCTTCTAAATGTGTAGTACTACTATGCAGGCAATTCCATAAGACATCACACTGAGAAAGCATCTAAAGCCTACTGTCCGTAGCTGCGCCTACGTGAACATAGAATGAATTACTTTCATTTCTATATTGATCAATTTGCTTATCAATTGCAATTTCGAAACCACGGTCTTATGTCTAATCTCAGTAGGGTTTTTTATTTTGATCTCGTCAATTTCTTGATTTGATTTTAGTTTCACCCTTAATTTCAATACCGGTCTCGATCTGTCTCGATCGAAATCTGCATATCAATACCGGTATTGAAAGTAGATCGGGAGCAGCACCTAAATCGTAATTACGATTTCGGTGCTGCTCCTGGTTCTGCTCCGCATCCCATTTTCAATCCCAATTCCATCACCAGTGACGGTTCTAACTGGAACATAGCCGATGGTAAATGTCAACCTATCGCATTTGAATATCATCATCATATATATAAATACGCTAAGGTTAAGATGTTTGACTCCTTTTTTAGAAAAAAACCTCACAATTACTCCACATATTTCTTATATCATTTCATAAATAATTGATTGCTCTACCGGCATCAACATCTAAATAAATTATTATTACTTTTGCTTTTGTAAAATAATTAATTTTTGAAACTATATAAATTTTGACATCTGACGACTTTAATTTTGAAACATGATTATGGGTCGGTAAATTTTTATGTTCCAATATTTTTTCGATCTATCACCTGAGTTTCATAATGTAATTCAACAAAAAGATGAACGCTATGAACGGTGTGCAAAATTAGAAACAAATTGAAAACCTTCAATAAATTTTGATTCATTAAATTGAATTGAATGATTTATTTGCATAGTAATTACAAAAACGATAAAATAAAATTCCTATGCGACGAAAACTGGAAAATTAAGCACAAAGACGTAGAAGTAAATCAAATCGTATTAGATGACTATATATATATATATATATATATATATATATATATATATATATATATATATATATATATATATATATATGTGTATATAGTATATATATAAATACATATATATTTAAAATATATATGTATGAATAAAGAAGGATGTGTATATTATGAAATCGATAGACTCTGAAACTATTATGAAAATCATTCTGTATATATATTTTTTTACGGAGAAAATGATTATGCTATCCCCATTAACGTAACTCGCCACCAGGCGGAGCTCCGCTGTATCGACTTTTCCTTCCTTCAACCGATTATCATGAAATTCATTATTTTTTTTTTGGTTTCCCACTTGCGACGTGGAGGGGGTATAAAATGTCTATCCTGCACACCCTCGCGCCCGTACGCGTGGGTAGTGTGGGACTGAAACCCAAAAAAATTTCCAGTGAAGTCGGTGATCGGCTATGCTATAGTCAGGCGACGAGTCTGGCGACCGGTCGGACGACTTTAGCTTCACCGAGCGCGGCCGGACGGCACGTGTGAGTGCCGACGGCGCGTGACATGCCCCATGGACGACCCTGCGGGGTGTCGCTTCGGCATAGGATTTCACCAGAAACCGTCACGGGTTTCCCTCCTCGTGCCCGGCCGAGCGGTCTGCGGCGCCGGGTGGAGTAAGGAGCTCAGGTTGATGACCCAACTATCGGTTTGACCCACTCTGTCAGTCATGCGTGTCGTTGTCGTCATTTTATATCAACCGCCGCTGTAAGAGCGTCAGGTGGATCTATCAGTACGTTCCGTGGCCTACGGAGAAGTGGGCGGGAGGCGGCGGCTGATAGTCAACCGCCGCTCGAAGGAGTGCATTGGGATGTGATCCCGCGATGTCGAAGAATCGCTTCGATGCGTCCTTCATGTAACTTAGTGAGGGTTAATGTCTCTATGGAGAATGGAATTACGAACGCACCAATGTGCGTCCATTGCTGCTCTACAGAATTTATTCTGTACTACTTATAACCTATAAACTTTAGGATCGGCGTGAGCGAATACTGGAGACGCGTACGTCATCACCGTCCTAATGCACATTTTGTAGAGCGTGCGCTTATTGCGCCTAGATAATTTGCTTTTTCCTACCTAGCATGGTCCGAGCCTTGCTGTAGAAAAGCGCTTCCCTAACACGCACGATATGTTCTCGAAAGTGGATTCTTATCGAGCGTGACGCCTATTTATAAGACCGTTGCCACGGAATTCTCGCGTTCAACATTTAGAGGTTGGAGTGTTCCGGTCGACAACAAGATGACCTATTCTTGCTATACTTGAATTGTATAGCTGCCGACTTATCCGGATTTACCTTGATCCGCCACTTCCGGAACCATTGACCTAGCTCATCAATGGCCTTCGGAAGGTGGCGGTAGATAGAGGGCCTAGTCCTCCAAAAGAACGCGGTATCATCAGCGAAAGCGCGAGCTGGACGCCGGACGTCGGGCGCGGTATGTCGTTGGTGTACGCGGAGTACAGGAGGGGGAGAGGGCGGAGCCTTGCGAAACTCCAGCCTCTGATTAATCGTCTGGTCGAGTGAGCACGCTCATGCCTAAACGTAAAATACCTATTGGAGAGGAAATTTTGAATAAATATGAGACGATTCAACTTCGAGGGCACTTATATACCAAACCGGCGCCATACTCTGTCAAAGGCCTTAGCTACGTCAAAGAAGACAGCTACGGTTTTTATTTAGTTTAAAGCCCTCCATGACATATTCGACTAGACGGAAGACTTGCTGTGCACATGAGTACGGACGAAAATCGAACTGTTCATCAATGATAAGGCCTTTGCCGAATAGGTGATTGCTGAGACGTGTTTTAAGAACTCTCTCGAATAATTTGGCCAGACCGCTCAGGAGGCTGATCGGTCTATAACTGGCAGGGAGATCGCGAGGCTTCCCTGGCTTGTGAATGCCGATTACCTCCGCCTCTTTCCATACGGAGGGAAAATAGCAAGTTTGAAGGCACGTGTTAAAAATCGCGACCAGTATTCCCAACAAAGGTTGGGAAAAGCATTTAATTGCTTTATTACTTACACCATCGAGGCCCGGTGCCTTTCTGGTTTTGAGTGATTTCACCAGCAACTGGACTTTGCTGAGTGAGACAGGAGTCAGATCGTCTTTAGGTTCGAGGGAGGTTTTTTGAAGAACCTCTTCCTCGATACTATTGATATGAGCTATGCCATGTGGAGGAGAAACGTGAGAGCATTGAGTCTCGATAGAGTCTGCAATGCACTCCGCTACCTTCGCGTCGTCAAGGGCTGTTGTACCATCAGTAAGGGGTATAATCTCTGTTTTAAGCGCTTTGGTGATTTTCCAAAATGCTTTATGAGTCGGCCTAATTTCCTCCATGAGGTCGCTCCAAGTCTCATTTCGGAATTCCTGAACGCGAGCTTTCATTTCGCGTTGGAGAGCTCGCGCGAAATTCATTATGTATATTTATTTTTTTACGGAGAAAATGATTATGCTATCCCCATTGACGTAACTCACCACCAGGTGGCGCTGCAATGTACCGACTTCCGTATCTTTTAACTGATTGTTATGAAAATTTATATGTACATGTTACCGCATCACACAAAAACGGCTAAACGGATTTTGATAAAAATTTCACAGTTTCATAGTTTGGGATCCCACTTAACAACTAAGCTATGTAGGTATCATCTGATTTGGTTGTGTAGAACCAGATACACAGTTTAATCTCTAAATAATAGAGAGGTCATTTAAAATTAACGTGTGGGAAAAATATGAATAAACGCCACGAACGTTTCTAAAACGGTCTAAATATCGTAGTCCACGCGAGCGGAGCTGCGGGCAAACGCTAATATTTATACAGTCAAACCTGGGTAAGTGAGAACTGGATAAGTGAGAAAACTCTATAAGTGAGAGTACTAGCCAGGATCCCTCATTTTAAGCTCCCAAAACCTCTATTAGCGAGAAACATAAACCTCTGTAAGAGAGAGTCGTTTTTCCCTCATGGACCTCCGTAAGTGAGACTGCAACTTATCTTTACCTCTATAAGCGACAGTCGAGCTTTATTTATTTATAAATACACACAAAAATACACACATACAGTAACAAATAACAAAACAAATTACAAATTTAACATCTGCTATTTTATGACTCATTCTTAACTTTCGTGAAACCTTCTACCATTGTTTTTATATTGTTTTCTCGTCAATATTGTACCTATTCTATTTCGTGGAACTAAATAACGTTGTTATTTTATCGCATTCTTTTCGAATGGACACGTGTGCCTGTGTACCGAGAGCAAACCGACG
This sequence comes from Eumeta japonica, assembly GCA_005406025.1. Taxonomy (NCBI): domain Eukaryota; kingdom Metazoa; phylum Arthropoda; class Insecta; order Lepidoptera; family Psychidae; genus Eumeta; species Eumeta japonica. Next base: position 5,186 of record BGZK01001884.1, read on the forward strand.
ACGAAATCGTTGAGAATTGTGTAAACACCTGTATTGCTGGAAATGTCAGTGAAGACGAGGCACAGATTCCGGAAACAGAAATAAAGATCATTCCAATGAAACTAGCTTTAAATGCGTTGGAGAAGGTCCATAAGTACTTTGAATATGCGGCGGTTGTTGATCAAGCAATATTCGACATTTATGAGTTAGAGAAAAACATTTAAAATACGAAAATAGAAACCCAAACGAAATTGACGGATTTTTTTAAATGTAAATAAGTTCTAAATAAAATAAAATTACATAGTGCATGAATTTTTGTTTTGTATAGAGTACTAATTCAAACTATGCGAAAAATGAAAATATGTGGCGTCCCGTCACACTGCAAAAAAGCGCGGGAAACTGATGGACCGTTGAGGGGGGCGCTAGTTTACATATATAACCTTTGAGGGGGCGGGAATGAGGTTGTGCTCCCTTGAACTTTTGCTTAATTAATACTTAAAATATTGTTTATGAAGGAGTTTTGGAATAAAAAGAAAATAAAATTAATATTTACAGTAATTTTGAAAACTGATAATTATTATACATAATTTGTGCGAATTCTTCGCACAGGGTACGTCTAGTATATTTTATTAATTGGAGTTAGTGTAGCACCTATTCTGTAAGTAAAAAAAAATCGATAGTCTGTTGGTATTTTTCTAATATTTTCATGACATATTTTAGGAAATAATTAATCTCTATACTATTAATATTTAAAATTTCATTAGAACCCATGCATTTATTTGAAAATCATTGAATCGCAACCATCAAAACTGACTTCAACGCTTTAAAATAACTTAATTAGCCATAATTACATTTGATTTATTTTCACTTTCCCAGTTTCAGTATTAACTATACTTCCGTTATTTTTATTCGTAACTTAGATAATTTGATTTCGCTCTAGTACAAACTTTATTTTAAAAAATTATAACATGTAAATATTGAAAGTAATCATGATTGCCATCTATTTCTCACATACTATTATTAAAAAAAAAAAATTGGTTGCCTGTAAAGTCGGTATACGGGCGAAAGTTTTACGTGACAACGACTTTGAATGGTAAAATCATTTTAATGTGAATATTCATTCGTATAGTAGGAAGAAGGATGAAATAATAGTAACAATTTAAAACATTTATTTATACAAAGAATTATATTTAAAACATTAATTTATACAAAGAATCTCGCACTGAATTTCATATTAACAAAATTTTATTTTTACCTTTACACATACATACGTATTTATATACAAATATACATACAATAACTTGCAATATTTGCTAAGCTACCACTCTCTAGCGCGGCAGACCGATCATAGTTGAGTGGGAGAGAGACGCAAGGCATTCGGCGGGCCTCTCTCTCGTTCGGTGACTCATCGTAACGTTACCGAGCGTTACACTTTTTCATAAGTGACTCCCAGCCGCAACCTAATTTAAGACGTTGTCACGTCAAAATACTTCAGCTTTTATAAACTCCAGCGGTGGTCCGATTACAAATATTGTTTGAAGATCTTTGTTATGAATTTAATCTTCGCAACGGAATCAAATTAACTTTAATATAATTTGAAAAATTAATTGAATGAATTATGCATATCATCTATTGAATAATGAATTGCAAAAAAAAAAGAAAAAAAGCAACGAAAGTCATATGTTAACATTCTATGACATTATAAAGCCAATCTTTAATTCCCAGGTTGACAGAGACCACAGATTCACATATAGTGCGATTGTACATCTCTCTTGCTTCTCTAGCATCCGTCAATCGTTTCCTGTATTCTCTTCAGTTTCAAATGCTTATAATGTACTCCTTTTCTAATATGCCATGAATTCGTTTGCATTACATTTTCTTTGGTGACCCTTGCCAATAAAAACACATTTGATCTATAGATTTATTTTGTCAGTTTAATTCCATTCAACCTTTCCAGATAGCCAAACTACCGCACTGTAATTTTTTTCTAGTTTAGTCATTATATCTTCTTTCAAATTTTTTTTTTTTTAAATACCAAGGGGGCTAAAATATAATACCTACTGCTGGGAAATCCTTTGTACGTAAAACTGTTTCTACTAAATGGACCACATTAGTCGCCAATTATTAGTTATTGATTATTTTAACAGATGCTGCAAACTTGTAATAAATATTATTAATACAACTAAATATTCCGTAGTGATTCTAGAGGGTTCAAGAAATAATTTAATTAAAAGATTGAAATAAGTGAATAGCCCTAAAAGAAGTGTGCAAATTTTTCAATAAGTGAAATTATCCTTATATAAAAGTTATTAGTTGAATTATTTTTTTAATTATTTTCTCGTGTGCATTTTCTATTTTGTTTAGCTATTAAAAACTAACATAACCAACATGTTAAATGGTGGAATACGATAGAGGAATTTTATCTGATGTTGCATTCATTTTTTTAATCATGAAAATTATATTGTTTAGTTATATATTTCAAAAATGTTTACAGATAACTGTACAATTAAATACGAAGACAGTAAGTCAAGAGAAATTATAGGAAGACATCAAATTAGTATCAAATTTTATAATTATTGATATTTAGATACGATGTGGTGGAAAATAGAGTTTAGGTATTAAATTAACATATCTGTAACATAAAACTACTTATGCCATGTATGGCATAATTTTAATTTATAACTATTATTGCCACTATAAAAAACGAATATTCATCCAGCTGGGTAATTTTGCTTGCAGTGATGGGAAACACTACGAGTACGGTAGATATGGCAGATTGTTGCGTTGCAGCTGTTCGATAGGCCATAGTCGTGGTTGTCGTAGTCCTTTTTGGAGTGTTTTGAAATAAACATAAATGGTTGCTTTGATTCCAAGACCGCGTGAAGATTGTGATTTCAATGATTATTTTTAACCAAAAGTGTATTTATTAAAGTGGCATTTCCTTCATTGTGAGTTTTGCGTCACCAAGAGAACCATTATGGATTTCAAAACAGCCGTATATAACGCAGCGAGAGATGGGAATCTGCAAAGATTAAAGGTAAGTACCATTTATAAATGTTAGATTTATCAATAAAATAATTTTCATGTGGAATTCAAATGTTATTTTACTTATAACTTTGTATATTTCAAGTCTAGAGGTTAACTAAATTTTCAAGAGTATCAAATGTCGAAGAGTAATGAACTATTTTCTAGTATAGCATATTAACTACTTAATTTTACAGAACTTAATAATTTCCATTTATACATGAAAAATGGAAAAAATGCTTCCAGAATGATTTCTATCTCCTTGCGTGCCTCGCAATCTTATTTCTTAAATCAGTTTCATAATTGAAATGGTAATTTATCTATTGTTATGTGCATATATTTATTTTGTAGGAGAGTTTGTAATATTAAAGGAACGTATTTACCATAGACCCAGAAATAATAACCTTGAATATATGAATTGTCATCCATAATTTAAAAATACATATCCAAAATTAATATACTTGTTTATAAAAGTTAATTTGAGGTTGTGTTCGAAGCATGTAATTGTTGTTTCCCTATTTGAAAGAGTAAATTTCTATATGTATTATACCTAAATCACTTATTTGTTAAATATATTTAGTATTAAAGTTATATCTAACAATTTTGGAAAAAGGCTTAAGTTATAGTTGGAAAATATGAATAGAAATTCAATAAATGCACTTTTAGTAGTGATATCAACTTAGAAAATTGTAATGCAATCTAAAATATTTTCAAAAAAATCGTGACATGAATTTATTATTAAAAACAAAATGGTGTTCTTAATAGATTCTTTGTTTATTTCCATATTTTAATTATTGACTAATTAAATTTTAAAATTGAATTAGAGGTGCATAAAAGAACTATATCATCAATAAAATTAATGAATACTTCCTTATTATTACTAAATCCTTTCAAAACATATCTTAAGTGTTACTTGCATCCCTTAAGCACCATTATGTGAGAAAACAGCATAGTTGGAAGATTTTGTGACATTTTTTGTCACCCTTTTTGGGAAACCCTTTCCATTTTGGTGTAGTCATGAATGTAGGTTCATGGATGACATTTATGGAATGTTTATGCTGTGGCATTAGTTAGAAGCAGATATGGATCCAAGATTTTAAAACACTAAAAAAATATTACATATCCCAAATTTACATTAAATTATTAAGGGACTTGGAGGTAAACTATTATTTTGTACAGTAATACCCATTTATATCTGCTTACAGCCAACGGACTTAAAAATGCGTTTATAATAGTAAAAGATATTTCCAAAGCTTTTAGCTGTATCTGTGTAATTCGTAGCAAACCTAACATACAGCATACTTCACTATAGATGTAAACATGCTTCTAATTATTTATATTTGCTTAGCAATCTCCAAGCAACGTTATTATTGAAAGGAAAACAAAAAAAAAAATCTTCCTTCCTTCTTTATGATTACTATGCTCCTGTTTTGAATAATTTTTTTTATGGCTATTGAAAAGTGTGATTAATGCAAGAAATTCAGTCTGCATGACAATATATATTAAAGAAAATCTTATGCATGCCATATATTCTGTAACAAATGGACAAGTTGTATAGAAAAGTAAATAGATTCCCTAAAGAAAATAAATCTGGTTTAAGCAATAATATTGATGCTACATTTTGCTGCTTACAAAGAGTCGTAATGCTCCTTAAGATTGATTTGTTCAAGTCACTAGTTGTCAAACTACTCGTAAAGGTTGATAGGAATGCATTGTTGTTACCTTATTGTGACATGACACACTATTTGAGTGGTCTGAAAACAAGATTATATCTAACTACATATTGACATTTTTAAATATTTCATAAATATACCAAATTATACTGTGGGCTGCTGACTATTCAGTGCAAAACTGGGCATTCTTTAAATTTGCAATTATGTAAAGTAAGATGAAGTATAAGATGTATGATTTTGAACATATACCAAGCTATGTCTATTGCGAGGAAAAATATGAAAAAAAAAAATAGAAGACTTCTATTAATGGTAAAATAGCAACTTGTACAGTGCACCCCTATATCAGTGATATAGCACAAGTGGAAATTAACAAAGACATTTTTAAATTAACATTTTTAAACCATATTTGACCATGAACCTAAAACCAACAGCATTGTTAAAAACATTATTTTAAAACGAAATCTTTCATCCCCAAGAAAACCCATTCCCTAATGATATTAGGCCGAAAAAATTTTATGTTGTAAATCTTTTCAAAATGTAATGCCAGGCAATAGTCTGTCTTTTAGAAAGAGTTCTTTACTTTTGAGTTATTTAAAATTTCATTATTTACATTTAACCTTTAAATATTTGTGCTAAGTGCATAATTAAATTATTTAGTAAATAAATAGTAAATAAATCAAATGATAACATAAGAAATGAAAAGATGCATTTCCTTGTGGGTTTATTTTTTTATTCATATTATTACCTGATTTATATTATAATGTTTTTATAAATACTTCTATTAATAGACTGACGACTGATAGTACCAAAATGAAATTTGTAGGTAGCATACATGAACTCTGATAGACAACATAAATGGCGGCGAATATGCATTGCACCAACTTAATTGTTACATTTATAGTTCATTTATCTAGTTAAGTTATGAGGTACTTGGATCCTCCTCATAGTATAAAAATGTTTGGCAGTTCTTCTCAATAACTACTAACAATATATTGTGAGTACAAAGTCATATAAATTTATCACAATCCTAATATTTTAAGCTGTTATTAGAATGATTGTGCTAATTGCCTATTTACAATTTCTATATGTAGATACAATGTTAAAATATGATTACTTATTACCATATATTTCATCAAATCATCTAGTGATACTACTAGTGACTATTCTTTCAATTTCTTAGTGTAGTACTGCTAACTTTCTATCGATTTCATATAATCACACTTTTTTTTTCATTAAGCTAATATCTTGCATTGTTTCTTTTATATAAGATTTATAAGGGGCAAACCTGCATGCAAGCTATTGGAAAATATATGGTCACCGTCGCCCATAGATACTCGTAACACCAATGGAGTTACTTGTGCGTTTCCAGCCTTTTAAATGAATAGCTCTTCAGAGCACTTCCCATAGTATATGCGATAGAGCATACACAGATGTTCCATCTCTTTACAAGGTCAATGGATCGAGTTAGCCATATACTACAGGATCGCAGACACTTCAAGATGCTCTATGATGGATATGGTTTAAAAGTAAAACTTGATATTGGGATGGTCCAGCCCAGAAGTGAAAACAGTACTTAAGATGAGGTCACATATGTGCCTTATCTTCTTTTTTAGGATTGATTGTGCTTAAAATAATTAGAAAATAATGAACATCTGCTTTTTTATAAAACAATAAATATAATACAGTATTAAGGTAACTAATTAGTTTTTTTTAAGGTTCCATCCATCCCATGAAACAATTGAACCCTTATAGGATCTTTTTGTATGTGTCTGTCTGTCACTATTCAATCATACAAAAAGAAGACCAATAAAAATAGTGGGTAAATTGAAACAAAATACATTAATTCATTGTCAAAATCTATTATTATGAATTAGTATCTTAAGTAATAACTTCTCATTTTAGAATAATTTGAAATCTTCTAATTGGAAGAGAATTAAAACAATTAGTAGTTTATTGTTTTTTATTTATATTTTTTATTACTATATTGAATTTGAAAACTAAATGTCTAATTTACATATAAGATATATTATTGAGAATTTTCAAAGCAAACCACAAATTGTTTCTCTGAAAATACAAAGAGGTTTTATTTTACAATATTACAACAATTATCGTTTAAATATGACAAACACAAATCTCACCTGAAAATATAAAGAAACGACATTTAAAGTTCACTAATATCGCCTCCTCAATTGTATCCTTTAACTTATCTCTCTACAAGTTTTTTACAACAATGAATTGCACAAAATAATCCGAAAGTTATCTGCCATTGAATCGCGCGTCACTCTGATGCGCCCTGAACCAAATTCAAATTAATGAAATGTCATTTCATTACATCTCTCTCCCTAAGAGGGAAAATTCTCATCAATGTATCTATACACTGTACCTACTAGTTATCTTCATATTTGTTTTCTTCTACTTCATCTTCTTCAGCTTCTATTGTGACAGGTTGTAATTTTGTTATATGGAATAAAGTCGATTCTGTTTTTCTGTTGCCAGTATCAATCCTATAAATGGAGTTCGATATTTTCTCTGCTATCTTTAAAGGGCCTATTTTTAATTCATCTAATTTCTTTCTATTCAGTCTATTTCCACTTTCTTTACCAGGTATATATTTTACTGTAAAATTATATAGAGACAGGTAGTAATTGGGATCACCTAATTCTTCGTCTGTCCTGCATTTAATGTTCATATTCTCTAGCGGTTTGTGGTCTGAGTAGATAGTGAATTGTTTTCCAATGAGCCAGTGCTGCCAGTATTTAACAGCTTCTTTCATAGCAAAACATTCCAAGCCTTTTTCCGTTTTTGAGATTCATTCAGTTTTTTTGAGAAATATGCCACTGGTTTGTCTTTGCCGTCTAGTTGTATTTGCTTTAATATTGCTCCGATATCCTCTAAGGATGCATCTGTAAAGATTTTTATTGGTAAATCTTTGTCATATATTTCTAACACAGGTTGAGAACATAAATATCTTTATTTGATTAAATGATTCTTCACACTTCTCTGTCCACATAAACTTTTCGTTTTTTCTTAATAAATTATGTAATGGATCTAAGATAATTGCGCTTCTTGGTATGTATTCATGGAAGAAGTTGATTTTTCCCAAAAATTGTTTGATATTCTTTTGCGTCTTTGGAGTTCGAAAATGTCTTATTGAAATCAAATTGTCTTTTAGTGGTCTTACCAAATTGTTCTGAATTACATGGCCAAGTTACTTTACTTAGTCTGAAGCAAAAGTACATTTCATAAACTTTAATCTAAAGCCTTCTTTTATTATTGCCTCTAATACATTTCTTATGTGTCTTATATGTTCCTCAAAGGTGGACGAATATATCAAAATATCATCAATATAGTTTACAGAGTATCCTGTGAGATTGTGGTTTCTTAGAATATTGCTTAAAATTCTCTGGAAAGTTGCTGGTGATGTTTTCAAGCCAAAAGGAAGGCAGGTCCACTGAAAGTGGCCATCTTATGTGACAAATCCTGTTTTATTTTTATCTTCCACCCGTAGTGGTATTGCTCAAAATGCTGAGTTTATATCCAGTGTAGTAAAATACTTACAATTTCTAGTTTTAATAATCAAATTGTCTATTAATGGGAAAGGTTTAGCTTGTGGTACAACAATTTTGTTTAGTTCTCTGAAATCTACACATAAGCAGGATTTTCTATTTTCGCCTTTTTTAAATGCCAAAGTCACTCATACAGCAAAAGGACTGTAAGATTCTTCTATTAAATTATTTTTTAGTAACATGGATATTTGCTCTTCAATTTCTAATTTATCTTCTATTGTACATGTATATGGTCTTTTACTACAGTATCTATTTTCTAGTAGATCTATGTGAGCTTCATAATCTTTAACTGATCCTATATCATACTTGTCCTTATCAAAAAATATTTTATATTCCTTTATAATTTCTCCTATCTCAATTTTCTTTTCATTATCTTAATGGTTGTCGTACTTATAAATTCCTTTGTTTCTATGTGTTCATTGAAATTTATTGTATATGTTTTTATTTTCTTATTTTCATTTCCGTTATCTTTAGGCATCTTGTCTATATTATTTGTTATTTTCTTTTGTTCTATCTGCAAGTCCTCATTTTGGGTTAATTTGAATTTCTTTATCATATCCAATCCGATTATTAAATCATCAAAATCTTCATTTTCTACTATATATATATATATACACCTCTTCTTCTAAATCAAAGATTTTTATTTTTATTGTTATCAAACCATCTGTCTTCTTCACACCATTAACCATTTTCATATATGATGTATTTACATTTTTTTCCTTTTACTTTAATCAGTCTTGAATTTATTAAAGAGATCTGTGAGCCTGAGTCATAAATGCCGCTCAATTCTAGTTTATTTTCTAATAAAAGCTTGAGTTTGATTAATGGTGTACTTACTCATTTTTTTTCAGTATTCATATCTACTTCAATAATGGAGTTATTATCAACATTTTTGGCTTTAAAGACCTTTTCGGATTCATTTTTGGTTTTATTGAACCAACATGACTCCTCCGGATGATATCTAATTCCTTTTTCCAAAGATTCACAAGTCTTACATGGCTACTTCTCATTAGTTTTATTTTTATAAGAAAATATACCATTCTCTATTATAGTTGAGTTTTTCTTGTACATCATAGCTTCATATTTTCTTATCTCATTGAACAGATCGGTTGTGTTGTTGAGTTCGTCCCTGTTTAATTTATTCAAGACAAACTCAGGTAAACCTGTTGCAATGAGGTCTATCATTGTTTTGGGATCTATCGATTTGTTTATCTCTAGTATAAGCCATTTTTTTTTTATTAATTAACAGCCCTTCTTTATACTTGAACATGAGAGCAGTTGTAACTATGTCCCATCCTCGATTTTTAAAAGTTTCTAAAAAATTTGTCTTTCCGTTCATTCCATTCAGAATTTACTGTTAGTTTTATCATCATCGAGCTATACCAATCCAAACATGATTTTTCTAAAAATAATCTCAATATATCTATCTTTGTTTCATCTTTTGTTATATTAAAGCGCTCACACTCTTTTTCAAAATTCTCTATCCATTGCATTGCATTAGGAGTCTTGCTTGTGAATTTTTCAATAATAAATTTCTCTGAAACATGTTTTATGTTATGTTGATTTTCTTTCTCTACAACAGATTCTATTAATTTTTCCAAGATATATTGCAAACTATCATCTTTGTCTCTTGGCTGTTTTGTGCTCATTTCTTCCAAATATTGATCTAAAAATTGCATATTACCTTCCTCATCCATATATGTTTTCTTTAGAACTTCATCCAATTTTATTCATATTTTTCTTCTTTGGCATCTTTTCTTTATGCTATTTTTTAATTTTGAGAAAGTGTTCGATTTAGCAATGTATATATGATGAATCACTGGCTTCAGTTCATCAGGTAAAACATAACATTTTCCTTCTTCTTTAGATATGGAGGTTATAGCTAATACATTAGATTTGTCCTTATTTGAGGCTATCATCTTAAACTCAAATTGCAGCCGGTCCATCTTCTTTTAGTTAACGAAAATGTCGTTTTATAAGATATATTATTGAGGATTTTCAAAGCAAACCACAAATTGTTTCTCTGAAAATACAAAGAGGTTTTATTTTACAATATTACAACGATTATTGTTTAAATATGACAAATACAAATCTCATCTGAAAATATGAAGAAACGACATTTAAATTTCACTAATATCGCCTCCTCAATTGTATCCTTTAACTTATCTCTCTACAAGTTTTTTACAACAATAAATTGCACAAAATAATCTGAACATCATCGGCCATTGAATCGCGCGTCATTCTGATGCGCCCTGTATCAAATTCAAATTAATTAAATGTCATTTCATTACATACATACAAATAATTTGGTATGGGTACACGTAATAACCGCAAGGACTAAGTGGTAGAATAAAATTAGAAAAAGATTTAGGATACTTCCCACACATGCAAAGTGAAGATGAGTTTTTTTTTTGTGTGCTGTGTCATTGTGTGGGGTATTGTTGGGTAGTTCATTCAAAAACATTATTGGTCTGTAAAAACCATTGTGATAATTTTTGTTAAAGTTCCCCCTGCCAGGTAAATGGTTATTCTTGGATATGTGAAGAAATTTGCAGCAGTATTATATATAATAAAGTTAAAAGAAAAACTATCACAACTGAATAAGATTCACAGGTTAACAAGTAATAGTAGGCTTTACAAGGTAACAAGTAGAAGTTAACAGTTTATAAAATATGGTTAGAGAAGTATAAAGCAAAATTTCGTGCATATTCTACTGAATAATACTTAGATAATGTTGTTTATAATGTAAAATAGGTTGCAGATATAAGGTCATGAACCATGTAAAATTCAAAATTATAGCATCCTTAACACCCATTCTTTGTAGGTCCATTTTTAGACATAATTAGCTATTAACCTTTTCAACACCAGCGACATATATAAGACATCAAGTGTTCTGCCACTCATGCTAACCATCAATATAATTATGAATCATGAACAAAATGGTTGTTTTTGGGGGTATCTATAAAATAATTATGAATATTTCATGTACTTAAGTAAAGTTGTCAATATAAAGAATAAAGTAAATTATATAAAAGTATCTTTACAAACCGATAAAGATCTTGAAATTTGTTTTAGATTTTAGACTTAGGAAAGAAGAATGAATTACATCATAATAGAATAATTCTGAAAAAAAAACCGAGATATTGTTTAATTATTCCGACATTGTAAGCAGGGCATCTAAATCAGTTTGGATTAATAATTTTGAATATCAAACTGTACATCTCTTGTGTGACATTCTTGTCTGGAATAATATTAAAATTTTTGTGAAAATAGGCATATGCAAACACAGATTTGTATGTTTAAGTTCTTGTTCTATTAACTGCACAAAATGATCAATCATGGAATCATCATCCATGTAATTACTGCTTAATTGCCATATTTGGCAATATTGATATTCATGATTGGACTTTTTGTTAATTTTTTTTGCTTCATCTGTTTTCGTATTGGGTGATTTGCTTGTCATTAGGGCTGCTAAAATTGATGGTGACCATTCTTAACTATCCAATAAAATACTGGATGTTCTTTTTTATTTTCTATGCCCTTTTCTATTTGCTCTGTATAATAAATATGAATATAATAATAAATTTTTGATTATAAAAATGGTTTCTCTATTTTCGCAGAAATTGAGATTACGTACACTAAATTAATGATTTAATATGTACTGTTATTTTTTTCTATAATTTCATTATTTGGAATTAATGCAAATCTTATAAGATTATGATAGACTAACACTATCTGTATTTACACATTATTATGTCCTATTTTATTACTAGCAATTCTAGCGTCTGCAGGGATAGTAGTAATTATCTATAGCCAGATAACTTCTGGTGGAAGGATGGCAACAGTAATGTGACGAAGTTTTAGTAGATGTCTGGAGTTACAGTGCCTTACTACGCCCAAAAAAGAATGTATTAATTTTTAAGGAAAACATGACACAAAATTGGCAAAAATAAAATTGAAAAAAATTCTATTGATCCGGTTTTGTAAAGGAAAATAAAAACAAAATTAGACTTCATGAACTTCATTTCTAAAATAAACTTTATCGAATGGTTCATTGCAGTGTTCTGTATACTCGAAAGAGATCGGCGTATGATGATGTCGCAAAGAAATACACTAGGCGGCGGAAACTTTAAACCATGAACTCAATAAGTTCATAGTATCAAACGAAAACCTCCCTTCTAGTCTGCATATTATGATGGACAACTGAGGAACCCTCAACTGCGTGTGGTCCGACACGCACTTGTTGACTAATGCTTCGCATAAAAAACGTCCTTGTTCTTCATCAAACCTGCAGGTCTGATGAAGATATCTTCTAAAACATTCAATTTCTCACCATGACTTGTATCAGGATTATAACCTAATTTGCCTTTTTTATAGAAGAGATCCATTCTTAGCAGTATAATGTTAAATAGGTTTTACAAGTCATATTCAGAGAATAATATTTTGTATATGTAAACCAAGAGCATGGCAACAAGACACTTTAATATTACTTTTGCATCTGTATGCTGTTGTTATTTCTACCATATAATCTTTCCACCGTACATCATTATGTTTAAATGTAGTTATAAAATGTGTATGAGATGAATATGACAAATTAATTGGCAAAGAAATTATGATCATTTAATCATCATTGGAATTTTCTGTTAATTATAGCATTTAATATACACATGACAATTATTTAAGCACTTTGCTTATAACAACTGCCAGCTGGATTTGTGCAGACTGGTACTGACGGCAGTATCATCTATGTTTCTTGTCTTATTTCTTGGAAGCTATTGATTCCTTAATTATATTAAAAAAAATAGTCTAAAAAGGTAGGATTCTGCCTATTTATCAAAAGACATTGAATGTATCAGTCTGGTATTCAAATACACATTAATTTTAGTAACAAAGTTTTAGCTCAAAATAACTATCAATGCTAAAGGTATCAGTTTCTTTGTTCTTTTGAGACAATTCATACATGTAATTGGCGACGCTGGTCGTATACAATAATATTTGGTGTTATTTCATGGCAATTCATTATTTATTAGACGCTTGCCTGCTACATGCAGTAACATGTAGCATGCAACGCACGGCTGACCCTCAAATCTGTTCTTCCACTACGAATCTTCATCCAACGAACTGAATATTGATTGAAGAGGATTGACTGATATCAGTCTGCTAAATAGTTATATTGTAATTTCTGTATACGTTTCATGGCTACTAGGCACATACTCAGGAACATGCATAGTTACATCCACCAGGATGTCAGAAGCATTAAAACTGCCTTCGGATGCGCTCCGAGCCACCTCGTCTAATGCACTTCATGCAATGAGTGATACGCCAAAGGTGACAAAACTCCTCCACTAGCAATCACAGACAATCACTGATAGGCATGCTTGTCGGCTTTCACAGAATAACCATCACCAAATCATTGCCCAAGTCGTCACAGGCAATCAATATTTAATTTCTTAGATGAGGATTCATAGTGGAAGAACAAATTCGTGGGTCAGTGATGGATTGCATGCTGTACGTTACTGTATGTTGCAGGCAGGCATATGACACTGATCATCTAAGGTTTTGCGTTTCAAAAAGCTTCATTGATTGTAGGTAAGTAATGGGAAATTAACTGAATTTATCACTATTTATCTATGAAATGTGATTCCGTCGCATCATTCATAATCTTACTGTAGTTTTACCAGATTTTCAACGCACTTAACGTCATTGTTCAATATTTTGAAACTTCAAGATCATAGTTGTGCAAGTTTGGCAGCGTTGTTGCACACTCCTATGTGTGCCTTACATTTCGTCTGTATTAGCGAACCGACTTGCTTTGGGAGGCGTCAATGATTGCTTCATTATGCTAAGTCCGCTTATTTTCACATCCATGTTTTCTAAATAGATGCTAAACGTTGGCCATTGTTTTATGTTATCCAAACTAAAACTACTGAACCGTCATTCGAGCTCAAACTTCGCGCCAGTGGTTCTACTTACCTCTGACTAAAACCATAGTCTTTGTATAAAACGAAACGTTTTTTTTTCTACGTAAAGTTTTAACACTAGATATTCCTATTATGAAAATCATATGTTATAATGCTAATCGAAAGTGAGAACCAAGAGCGGAACCATGGTTGGTGATACCTAGAACAGAAATAGAATCGTAACTAAGAACAGTGTTAGAATGACGATGAAGATCAGAATAGGGATCGAAAGCGAGACCGGGGCCGGAACCAATGGCGTGATCGTGGTCGCACTGAAGATCGGGCTCTGATATGGAATTAAAATTGGAACCAAAACCAAAATCTGAATTAGGATCGAAACCGAGACTGACGAGAGAACCGAGACGGTAAGGTTAATTCTGAATTCTGTCTAAGAGTTGAGGTTCAAAGCGAGATTTATAGTAAGTTTGCCATTGGATCAATGTGAAACGTAAAAGAATTTATGCTATGTCCAGACGGGAGAAGCCGCAAACAAACGGGTAGGAATTAATGTGAGTTAAATATAGAAATAATTATATCCGTTATAAGGTCTTGCGTAATTATTTTTAGTAAATCAATATTTTGTCGTTGAAAAATTCCTCTCCTTAGCCCTAATATGATAAAATTCATAGTAGACAAATGCACTAATGTCGGCAGAAAAGAAACCAGGGTCCGCCACAAATACTGTCGACAACAAAAGTTTTTACGATAAAAAAATCCCACTTTCGAAGGTACCTGAATATATTACTTTTCACTGACTAGTCCGGGGAAAGTAGGTGGAAGTGCGTCGACCTCATTCGGCTGTTTACGCGCTCGCCGCCGACTGCGCGTGGGCTTAGATAAACCGATGATCGCTTAAATAAGTCTGATTGACTGTGATGCGCATCGACAAATTCTCATCTATCTTCCTACGTAAAAACGTACAATTGCCAGTTTTAAAGGAAAAGCAAAGGACGAAGTTGTCTGAATCGTATTGTATTGTTGGCTAAATTCGTGAATGTGGAAATGAGAGAATTCAGTTTACTTATTCATTTCTTCCGCAAATCGTAGCCAAGAACACATAATGAATAATAGAACGGACGGCTCTACTCTACCTAGAGATAAATTTAGTGGCTTTCCTGAATTGCCATTTCTATTTTTCTTTTTTTTTTGTTGTTAATGTTCAGTGTGTTAGTGTATACATATAATTATTTTATTTATGTCTCATATGGATTGCTTACACTAAAACACGCTTTAAAAATTATGTGCGCGGCACTTGTGCGAGATTCACATTTCTGAGTACGTGGACTTGACTGTTATGCAGCTAATCGCACCTGCTAGAGTGTATTTTTTGCTTTTGTCTGAAAACAATAAAATAAAATGGCTTAAAGCTGTTGTGGAACTACGAACACAGCTCATCTCAAACTTTCTCAAAACTTATTTATATTGCTTCGAAAATCTGTTATGCTGCACGTCATAATAAATTCTTCTACCATAAGGAAATTGTCCGATTGTCTCTTAATAAAGCTAGTAATATAGTCACGGTGTTGTTCTTTAATCACTCAAAAAGTTTATTAATTTTGCAAATAACTCATCAAACTTGCTGTTACAGACCTTGATGTCAAAAAAATCTAGCCAATCAGATAGCATTTGAGTCAATCAGAATTTTTCTTCTACTTGTTGAAATTTGAATTACAAAAAGTCATTAGTTTTCATTCAAGTAAATTTATGATCGGAATCGAATTCTTGGGTAAGTGCGTGAGTAAGGCTGTCCCTCGCGCGCTCACACGCACACCCTTTGCGTGTGAGCGCGCGAGGGATTTTGTAATATCATTAGGCGCTTGCAGTGGTCTATGTAAATTGTCTTCTTATCAGTTATTAAGGATAATTCATTTTATAAGTCAACAATAGAATTTGTGTCTTATCAAAAATGTACGAACGTTATGAGGCGTGCACTTTGATTTTCCAATTTTTTTTAATTATGTTTTAATTTTATCTATAACTATGTAACTACCTACATACACATATAACAAAATATAAAATGTATGTATAACAAAATCTTTTTCCGTTAGGATCCCTCTTCAAAATTTCATATTTTTTCAAATATACGTATAAAATAGTATTTATGTTTATGTCTATTAGTAAAGAAAAAACGAGAACACTTTACTATTTGCAAGTTCTATGCGAGTGCGATGACAAAAAATAATTCAGAATGCGAAACTATAGAGATTCAGGGCACAGTCTATTTTCAGGTGAGCAAAGCCGTGGACGGACGTCGCTAGTGGTAAATAAGCAGACTTATTTTTTCCTCTGTCGCATGTGCGAGGTTAACCCAACAGAATATTCCACAACACCGACAGCGAACAGAAGATACCTATTGACATTAACGTGTTAGATTATGACAAGTCTTTCACGGACCAAATCATTATCACCCCTGTCTTATATACTATAGTTTATTGCGAGAAACGTCTTTCAGATCAGTCTATTATGTGAAAAGGACAAGTAAGAACAAAAGGATGTATAACAATAGAATGACATGATTATCCGACACGGGCGCACACCCCCCGCCCGGCATAGAGGTAGAGCCAGCTATTTTCACGTGTGATATAACTAGAGAGCGATGATGCAAGCAAACTGATATTAATAAAATGAACGTGGAACAAAAATGGATGTGTAGAATAGAATAATGTTTGTCTGTCGAATAATTAAATGGCAGTTAAAATATTCTCTTTACTAGCGAAGTCGCAAATGTAAAACTATGCGTTTGCACAAAAATTAAGATGTAAATCGATATACTACGAGAAATATTTTTCTTTGTTTTTTTTTTGTTTGTAGTTAGTTATGCTTTTGGCGCATTAGGAAAATCTGATTAGAGTGTATTTGAGCATGTAACGCGCTGATGTAACACATAATGAAGTTCGTGTGGTCTGAAGCTATTTCGATTGTTGTGCAATGACGTCGCTGTTAGTTGTTCAATGCGATTAAGTGATTAGCATGTATAGTAAACGTAAGAAACATTAAACTGTAGTAAATACTTATTTAATGTACGAATTTCTAAAGACTGGTTTAGAAATTCGTATATATATAAATTTAAATCTGTACTTATTTGGCGCATTAGAAAAATCTGAATTGAAGTGTATTTTGAGCATGTAAAGCGCCGATGTCACACATAATTCAGCTTCCGAATATTAGGGCAACATGCGCACAAAACAGTACAAAACATTTATTTAATGTGGCTCATAGGACTGTTCGCATAATTTGGTGTTTAAGAGATGTGTTTAAATGTGGATGAGTGTGTAGTGCCCGGAATAATTCACATAGGAAAGAAAACACTTAGGATTGTACATTTCACATGTATTGAAAAATTTGAAAAATCCAAAAGTGCACTACTCACACGCCTATTATTATATGTGTTACAAGAAAATAAAAAAGAGTGACAATTAGAAAAATAATAGATTTAAAAAAATGTTGAAACACTTTTTGTTAATTTATTGACAGCCTATTATGAGTCTAAATAATCTTTCTTTCGATTGTACAAAACAAAAATAGTATGCAATATATTACGATAGCAAGTAACTCACCTCCACCCTCTTGCCACTACAAATAATAGTTACGTTGTTTTATTGATAAATAATACACGATATAAATAAAAATTATATTTTATTTTTTCTATGATTTTTATTTTTTTTTGTTTATTATTATTTTAATTTTGTTGCTTTTTATTTTTATTTAATGCTATTAAATGGTTTATTTAGTACAGTATTTTTTTTAATTTTTTCTTATAGTGGCGCTCGCTGGAGGTGTAAAGATTTAATAAAAAAATAGTCGATGCGAAACGAGAAAAAAAGAGATAGAAGTATACGCATGGGCATGTAATAAGAAAGAAATGAAAATTGTGACAACAATTTTTACAAGAGAAAATCTAGAGAACTTGTTCGACTTTCATTAATAACACGGTTGCGAGTTCAATAACAAAACTGAATAGGGATCCTTCTTAGAATATATGGAAACTTATGTAATACAATTTATTTTAATCCATAGTTTATATTTTTTCTGACGGCGGTACACATATCTTTCTATTACAATTTTTGTAATGTAGTCTAACAATAAATCAATTAGAAAATAAAATATTCTTATAATTCAATGTCTCTGATTATTTAGACATCAATAATAAAGTGGATTTAACGTCTAGTTTAAAGTATAAGAACGATTTTATGTAGGAAATTGAAGTACGCCCACATATTGACAATAGAGCATTCTCACACGTTGCGCGTTGTGAGTCGAGCAAATGTTGTAGTCTAAGTGTATTTATTGTTTTACAACAACTTTTACAACAACCGTAAAAAGTGATTTAGAAAGTTATTTTAAATTTAATCGTATTAATGTTTTGAATGTATTGGAATTCTGTTTAGAATGGTAGAAAAGACATAAATTTCTGCTACTTTTAATTCATTTAGGAGATTGACATTATCTAATCTTGCGCACATGCATATCGTACGCATACTAGTGGGATTTTTTTTTCTCGTCTTAGTAACCAGTGCAACAGTTATTTACTCACTGTCTACCTATACGTACACATAGTAGATATAGGTGGTGGTATATATTAAATTACAGTATTGTCACAGAGTAGAGCTGGCGGTCCAATGGATGACGTAGCGATTTGAATATTATGGAAAACATTTGGAACGTATGGAAATGAAGAATTCAAATCAAATATAGCTTTATTTGGTAGGTAATGGAATTACACCAGAAATACGTAATTAGCTAATTGTTTTTCACATTAAACACCCATTCCAAATGCTTATTCACCTTGACAAGAATGGGCAAAAAACTCAAGAGTTGTTATTTTTCTGCTCATGAATAAAAAATAGTGAATAATTAATAAATTAGTGCAACAATTTATAACAAAAAAATAACGTGAAGCAACCTGATAGCCGAGCAGTTCAATCCCATCGATTTTTTCATAAAGATACGGTATAAGATGCCATTAACTTCTTTTTAACGCAAAGTTAAAATTAATAAAATGGCAAATTTTGAATTTAGTTAAGTTCTTATTTAAAAAAAAATGCATACATTGTCCCTTAAATGATTTCCTATCTTTCCTTAGTTGGGTTTTAGGAGCAGCAAGATTGTTCTTATGACTAGTGTTAACGTTATTGATGTCCCTCATTGTTTCGAACGATTCCATATTTCTCTTGAAGTATACCAGGTTCTCGTATATGTATTGTGACGTTACAGTTAAAATATTATTTTTTTTAAATGTCTCTGAGAGATGCTTTTATTCTTAAATTATAAATACCATGAAGAGCCTGCTTTTGCAGCACAAAAATTATATTACTATCAGTTGCATGATTCCGTAGGTCATGAGACTATGAACTAATAATGGAACTGAAATAAACTAGTCTCGCGGTGCTTTGATCAGTCAGTCACCGAAACCCTTTTACTGCATATGCTACAGAACTAAACCTTTTCGTCAATATGAGAATTCAGAGCGTCGATCAGAACTAGTCAAGGAAAATTTAATAAAGCCTCGTTTCCTCTGATTCAGGAAAATATTACTAATACTAAACCACTCAACTATTTTGGAGATAATATTATTTACTTCTTCAAAAGCTGTTTATTTCTTATTGTTCTTAAAAAGTAAAGAAGTATCATCAGCAAACATCATGCCCGTGCTCATCCTTAACAAAATGTGGTAATCATTCATATAAACTAGCAATAAAAAAGGTCCAGGAATCCTGTGGCACACCCATATTGACTGCACATTCTGACAACCTCTCATCATTAGCATCTACCCTTTGAATTCTACAATTTAAATAAGAATTCAGAAGTCGTAAGGTCGTAAGTAATCTACCCGTGTTACCATACTGACGTAGTTTCCTAATCAATGTGTCATTATGAATGCAATCATTTGCCTTAAATAAATCACATCAATCAACACCAATTGAAAGTTAATACTTGGAATGCGGACTTTGAGGTAGCTGTATTATAAAGTAATTGTGCGTTCTGCAATTCAATATGCGAAAATAAAGAATTTATCATATTCCCATTAAGTTTATTAATACTGTTCTTCTATGGCTTCTACGATATTGTATGTATGTAATTTAAGTACAAAGAATATTATGATATTTTTAATAGAACCAGCGGCTACATCTTTACCATAAAGGTATGTATAGGACGAGCCCAGGGTCCCCGGCCTGATGAAAGCCGCGGAATTTTGTTATCGTCTTTTAGCATATACTCAAAATTGCAATATGATGTTTTCATTCAGGTATTTCTGGCTTCTCAAATAGGCCCAACCTCCGCATGTCCAAGAACACACCTTTTATAGAATCTGCTTTAATAACATTTAACCCCTCACCGTACGGTGTAAGTGCGTCACCTCTCTCTGTCCTTTCGTCCGTAATCGTTCCCGCAGGTTTACTCATCGAAGTGCATCGCCCTCCTTTTGTCGTCGTTTGTCAGGACGTTTGCCAATTCCCTCTCCTTTGCCCGCGTGAATCATCGAACCGGCTGCGACTCGAGGCTTTGGTTGTGCACTGCGTTTTGTGTACAAAAGGACCCGTCCCCATTTCAACGATCCTTATCTCCTCCGATCGAATACGGAGCCAGCTTTTATACGTCCATATGATACATACGTAATCGAGTCTCTGACGGCCAACGAGAGAGAACTTGGCCGTTTTTGTTTTTGTTTTTTGTTCAAGCACGCACCGCCCGCCGCCCGCCCTGCCGCGCGACCCAGCACCACGGTTTCGTCGTAAAGCCAAATCGTACGGCTTGTTTTTGTCGTTGGTCCGCCGTTGGCGCGCCGCCAATAGAGATTCGGTTGTTAAACTCGTTTTAGATTCGCAATTATGTCGGGCTATCTGTAAATTTCACTTTTATATGCGATCATTCGTTTTTAATCGATTTCCACGTCGCGAACCTCGAAACTCTCCGTTTGATGTTTTGATGTACTCAGCGCACCTGGTACTATGCAGGATGGCGTTTTTGAAAACAACTATGCAATCAAAGAACAAGATGTTGACATATAGAATTGAATATGTAAATGGCGATGCCAAGATTTGCCAGCAGTCTTTTGGATTTCTTACCACAGTATTTCATACATAAATAAATACAAAACTACCCTTTATAAAAGAGTCACATTCGATTATTGACAACGATTTATCTTCACATAAGAAAACTGAACGAGCAAGTGCTTTCACGTAATGCATTTTTTTTTAATATTACAATATATATATTATTTAAGTAAACAGAAAACGGATAATGAATTATCATTATAATTAAGTCTTAAAGTTACTAAAACTGAGCAAATATTGCACACGATTGTTATCATATGTTAACTATTAAGTATAACGTTAGTACAAATTATCACACAACTTATTAACAATGAATTGTGACTTTTTGGTGAACATATGGAATGACAAAATAAAACATCACTCGACAAAAATTAACTGCAATGTGGGCCCATGACCATTAAGTTAGTATGAGTTAGTTACCTTGTTAAAGTGCTCGAATAAAGGATTTTATTATTTTTCGGATTGATTTGGTCATTTTACGAATCCTTTTTCAAATGTAATCCGTATTTCGTTCCTCAAATTTGTTTTCTTTTATTTTCATTCCAGTTCTTGAAATATGACCCTGAGTCATTTTTGAGTAAGATTGAAAGGTACATGCAGGATTTAATTTATATCTTGTAAGTTCTAACGATATGCCAATCAAAAGCATCGAGTGTGTATGAATGTAATATTATATGACGCCTGACGTACCAGTACGTATACTTATCAGATATAGTTGTGAGTATAAAGCGATCTTTTTGTATTTAGGCTTTGGTTAAAAATTACTGAACACATCGGTACGAAATTTTGAAAGCGAAATACTCTGTAAATGGTTTTAGTATATTTTTTTTTTCAATTCCATACACTTTTCACTATTTTTTTTTTCTCTCTTAATATAATGTCTAACAAAGCGGGCGGGCGACGGCTAGTACATCATAAATTGATTGTGTATGTTAACAAAAGGGAAATTAAAGGTCACGTAAAATTTCATTTTGCGTATTACGTATTTTGTTCTCGCTGTCAGGTTTTTAGGGTTTCATCTCAAAATGACAAAAACGGAATCTTATTGTTTAATTTTTAATGTGACAATCAAAAATACATTAAAAATATAACTTTACAATTCTCAGTCGCTAGAAGAATTAAATGTATCTGAATTGTTTTTACATTTGCTATCTGGTTTTCTGAAATATTTGTTTCCTAAAGTGTTTATTTTGTGTTATTTTCTGTAATTCCACTACGCAGGAATCGCATCTCTACTACATTGATTCCACTTTTGTGTCTTCTGCTACACTCGACTTTCATTACCGTATATAATATTCTTGGATTAGGCACAAGATAAACCTTCCCTCCTCTGTTGAATTGAATAAAATAGCGTTTTAAACGTTTTTCATATACATATTATGGATCTTAGAGTAATTGAAATGAGAGTTTGTTTACGTATTTTGTAAACAAACTTCACTTGTTCAATTCTCTCACTTCCTCTTTATATATTGCATTCACGTATGCTTTTTCTTCTGTTAAATGCTGTGATCTTAATCATACTGATTTTTACTTCCATACTTCTTGATATACAAACGTTCATTTCGGTTACCATCTCTTGCTACTTGTACGACGAATGCCCAAAGATACTTGTTTCTGTATTAGGCAATATTCGATGAATAACTAGCTCACGTATTCTTAGTCCATATTCACACTATTCCAGTTCATACAGACAAACTTCGTGTACAGGTAGAACAGCCACATTAAAGCTACACATTACGCTGAGATCTCTACGAAGTATAAGTGGAATGTTTTTAAATCTATCTATATGTATATAATGAAAATGGTTCTTTTCGCCCGCGCATCACGCAAAAATTACTAAACTTATCGTGGCATGGGGCAATGATTTTGATGCAGAATCGCCTGTAGATGGTTATATAAAGGATAATACAAAAAATGTAAGAGTGTGTTTGTATGGATATGTGTCATAAGCTAACGGCTGGACGGTTTATTATTGGGATTTGACCATTCGACTCGTAATCGTTTTTAGTTGTTTTAGGCTATTCGTAATACAAAATTGTAAAACTATGCTTGTGTGGATGTTTGTCTTAATCTGATGATTGGAAGGATTGTAATTGGGACTTTAACCATTCGACGCGAAATCGTTTGAAGATGGCGAAGAGTTTTGTATTGGAATCAAAAACGGCTTAGGGGTAGGATTCGGTAGTTTAACCGGAATTAACATTGAGAACAGGAGCAAGCTCACGATTAAAATTGACAGAAAAATCGGCCGATATAGAATATGAAGGAATTCATTCTATATCCATGGGAGCAAAACCGGGATCAAATGTGATTAATAAAAATAATTATTAATTTTAAATTTACGCCCGGCGAAGCAGCCGGGTGACCGTGGTGATAGATATATGAATATGTCAAAGAACGGCGTGGTCTGTAAGAAGTTGTTGTAGTGACTAAAGTGAAAAAGATGTGTTGGAACTGTTTGGCCATCTAGAAAGGATGTATGAAAGTAGACCGTCGAAAGAAATTTATACAGCGAATTCGTGTGATCGAAGGGTCACCACTAGAAAATCTTATGCAGATCGTTAGGAGCAATGTACTGTCAATAACCTGCAAACCAAAAATATACCTGATGGTATATTAAAGAAGTACTAAATTTCAAGCCCCCGAAACGGATGAGTTTGCATTAAATGATTGATCGATTGATGTCAGTCTAGTAAGATCGTAATCATTTGAAGGTCTGTAGTCTCTGCCTACGCGTATTGAAAATAGACATAAACTCATAAATAAAATAGATTTTCTTAACTGTTTAGATAGTAAAAGCATCCGCAAAATTTTGAATATTTTATTTTTACGGCTTTGTATAACCCTATGATGTGAATCCACCGAAGAAAATTATAATATAAACCGCTTTTAATAAAGATAATTATATCATAACTTTTTCAAAGCTTAGCTTGTTATATCCGAAATCTTTAATTTACATATATTATTATTGACTTCACGTATGGTGTGATTGTAAAGTATAAGTAGCATTACATAATGATTTATATGCAATATTGATTCCCTATTTTTTTATTATTATTATGCGCATATATATATATATATATATCTAATACCTTTAAACGAGCAATTCTTGTATATTTGTTTGTTTATATATACCAGCTATCTCGGAAACGGCTCTAACGATTTTCATGAAAAATTTTATTGAAATAAAGTATAGTGTTTTAAGTTTATCAACATAGGTGTTTTTCCCGGGAAAACGCGATTTTCCAAGAAAAAAATTAAAAACCGGGATATGAATGCTTACTAAATATACAGATATTTCGCCACGGGCTCCACAGTTACCGTGGAGCAGCGGCTATCACGTATGCTTTCTGTGCAGAAGATCCCGAGTTCGAGCCTGGGGTGCATCTTGACGTTTTTTTAATTTCTTATTTCTTATCAGGCTTTTTTAATTTTTATTGCTATAACAAGCATTTTTATTTTGCAAGTTAAATTTGATCCACTTCCCGGTTGCTTTTTTTTAAATTAATTTTATCAAAAATAACCACAATATTAGTTTTTTTTTATTATCATGGTTGTTTTTGGAATATTAATTTGAAAATGTGTCAGTCGTCAGTTGTGGTCCATTCAATGGGAAACGAGTGCCATCTTGTGTTAAAAGATAAAACTACGATCTCAATACGATCTCATTAGTAGCACTAAGTAAGTAGTAAAATATGTCGAATATTACAAATTGCACAGAAATCATTAAAAAAATATTTTGGAAACATTAAAATCGCCTCAGACAACCATATTTTATAATTGGAACGAAGTTCCTTACGGCGGGCTTGGAGGAGATAGGGATTTTGCTGCGCGACCGAATTGAAAAAAAATGTGATAATAAAACCGTAAGAAAAAAACCGTTAAATGAGACGTGCGCAGGCGCGACAGTCGTATACACAAGCGAGTAGTGTATAATACCTTTGTCTTTCTCCCTCTTTCTTTCGTTCTCTCATCCTCTCTATTACCACTCCACCCCGCCAATGCATAGTATATACTCATGAATTCATGGACAAGCACGTGGCTAATATTCACATTATAAATACATTTTACTCGTGAGTAGTCACGTTTGTTTTAATATAATTTCAAATCGTCAAAACAATAATAAATATAGTAACAATAGGAAGTGAACTAACAAGTGACTTGAATGCAATTGACAGTGATAATAGTGGGAAATTATTCTATTTCTATGTAATTTTGTGTTGTCAAACAAAAATAAAGAGACATATTTTGTTATTTTAGTTGATAATTTGAATTACGATTTTTTTTATTTTACGTAATTTATTTTATTTCCTAAAATACTTAATTTCTAACTACTTTCCTGTACTTAAATAAAACTAATCAGCAAAATTTAAGAGAAAATCAAGAAAACCTACATAAAATGAGCACGATTTTTGCAAATTGTGTCGATTGTACATTAGTCGAAGGAACTTCGTTCCTACCTGGTGTCCCACGACACCACTTGTTAATTTTTTTAATATTACGACACTTGATATTTTACTGGTGATAATGGACTGTTTTTTAATCAGCGAAATGAAGTGACATTAGTTTTACAACTTGGTATATTAACAGTGTTTTATACACTTAGTGTATCCAAAAAATAATCCGAGCAAAGCTCGGTCGCCCAGCTAGTATATATTATCTTTACACTACTATCATCTCATCCGTCTAGGCTTTTCATAGTATTTTAGCTCGTACCCCTGACTCGTGGGTTGTATTAGGATCGTTTTATGGGGTTCGTTCATTTATTTTAAAATTTGCCAATGAGGAAGACAAATAAATTGGACGACGCTTAACAGTGAACAGTTTGACACAATCAAATGAAGTAGATCAAATTAAAAAAAAACTCGAGCGTACACGGAATTATATAAACACGAGATACAGAAGCGCTGACGAAATAAACACGTTCTTTTACGTTAGCCAAATATTCATAAAGTCGTACCTAATCGTAAAAAGCGAATAATTCATATAAGTCGCCGGAATATCCTTTTTTTATGGCTTCCTGGAACTACGCGTCTCATAAAAATATCGTCCAAGTATTTGTCTATATACAAAAACTAGCTCCCGCTTTGCTTTCGCGTTGACGTATTTAAATGTTTATCTGACTTTTTTCATATCGTCTAATGTTTAAACACCCGGCAAGTGGGTGTCGCACACGCAGATGTCTAGGGTCGATAGACATATAAACATTCTTTCAATAGATATTATACATACACTTAAAAAAACATTTTACAAATTTATGATATAAGTACTTGTACCGAAAATATATACAGTCATCGCGCCGTGGCTTTGCTCGGAATTGAATCAAAAGCAGAATCGGAATCTCGAGTGGAATCGGAAAAATGAGGATATAGATCGAGACCGAGGTGAAAATCAAAAGTCATACTCAAATTTGTATTTGTAAGCGAGACCGGGATCGAAATCGAGAGCAGGACGGTGATCATGGTTGACAGCGTGATCGACAATATATAAAGGAAGAAAGAATAATTTCTCCGTTCACGCGGACGGAACCGCGGGCGATAGCTAGTTAATAATAGTCGGTAACGGTGCGGACGGTTAGTGATGACAATGTGAGTGGTTTAATTAATTATTAGCACAGGAATTCTTTAAATGTCCAGGAACTTCCATTGTAAGCGTTGAACTTCTTACAAAATCCTATGGTTTTGTAAGAAGTTTTCGTCTATATCATCTTAATCTTATTCTTGAAATGTTTATAATAATGATCGTAAAAGTTTTCAACGATTTACTGATCAGACCAAAAAACACCAGAATTTATAAAAGAATACAGCCGCAAATAATGCTTTGCTTTATGTATTACATTTTATCGAGAACCATATGGTGGCACGGTGTAATCTTTCTGTATGAAATTTCACATTTGGTTAACAACTCAATCTGCCTGACTAACTAATTTTCCGATACCCGACCGGCCGCGATAGCACTTCGGCCAGGCACTGGCACGTCACGGCGTCAGCGGGCGCCGCCTCGGCCCGCTCGGTTCGTTACCCAATACGCCGTCACCTCGAGCTGTTGCAAAGCTCTTTGGCTGTTGCAACCGACTCGTGTGTCGGCTCTCCCTTCACGCTCGCCGCTGCTCTGCGCTCGCGACTTCCTGCCGCCTCGAGACTGATAATTTCACAATCGATTTCATATATCTAGTACGTATACGTAATTTTTAACGACCCGCCCCGCCTATCTCTCGAAATGAACGCATTGCAATGGTTAACGTTCCTTTACAACTGTTATCAATAATGTTTACGAATCACCTTTAAATAATAATACAAACAGACCATTCATGATTTCAATACGTTAGCGACTTCGTGGAGATACTCGGGATCTCCACGAAATACCTATAAATATGTTTACGAGTCTCCAATGCACTTATGAAGTTCGAAAATTGATGTTGCCCTGTGAGTATATATGTATATATGTCATAAGGCGTTGTCGACTAACGCCCACATACGTAATCCGGTAAGATAAATTATAATTAGTATACCTCAGACAAATACCGATGGAGTTGTTTATATAGATTTTGAAATCTTATTTTTCAAATGAATTTCAAAATACAGTTCGATCTGGCTTGTGTTAAAAAAACTAATGCGAGGTCGAAAATGCATAAGAACGGTTTTTTTTAAAGATTAGTGGATATGTATTTTTTTTAAATGGTTACTATAAAAATTTTAAAGTTTGATATTACTAAAAAGCATTAATACATAATACATTTTTAGAGTTCCGATCCAAAATGACAAAAACGGAATCCTTATAGTTTCGTCATATCCGTCCGTCCGTATCTCACAGGCATTTTATTCAAAAACTACAAGGCCTATATTGATGAAATTTATAGTGTAGGTATCTTGTATAAGCCGCTACTTAGTTTAGTGTTTAAATAACAAACAAATATTTTTAGGGGGTTAAACCATGCATGTAACAGAAGCTGAAAAAAATTTTTCAGCAAACATCAACGTGTGGTACATATTTCAACAGTTCTTTTAAAAACACTTTAAGGTTTTTAAGCTCTTTTTCTGAATATGTGAATAGTTTTGGAAATAATCGCTCCGAAAATTCCAGAAATTGTGTCCCCTCCTTCGATTTTCTAAACCGTACGTCCAACAAATATAAAAAAAATAACAAAGATGTCATTTAATAAATACTTTTAAAGAAAATTATATTGAATATGGTCGGATACACTGTTTTTGAGTTGTTGCCGAAAAACTGCACTTTTTAACAAAAGGATGTAAGTGCCATGAAGATACGCTCTTTTGCAGATGTTTTTTTTAGTTTACACTATTTTAAGAGTAATAGTCGACATACCTACTTGTTTTTCTAGTTGAAGGTGGCTTAGTTTAACCTTGAAAAACATCTGCCGATTTTGTTGTCTAAAATAATATGGCCTAGACTGTTCATCGTCCAATCATATCGGGGCCGTACAAACACATTCAACGTGTGATGTCCTTTTTGATCGATTTATGCATTTTCCAACAAACGGCAGCGATTTCTTACTAATACCTATAAGAAGATTTGATTTATTTCAACGTTACAATAAATATAATAAATATTAATATTTAACAGCAGTTAAAGTATTTCTACGAAGTAAGTTATTAATGACACCGATGTTGTCTTATATATATATATTAGAACAATCTAACACAAAGTTGTTGCTAATTAATGAAACGATTTGTTAACTACTCCAATACAATTATCATTATTTATGTTTGTAAACCTGTCACAGCTAAAGTAGAAATAGGAAGGTTTTTCTTACATAATTTCATATGTATAAAATATTCGTATATCATTTTTCGCGTCAAAGGCGTCAAATAAACAAAGGCTTTAATTTATTGTAATAACGTTGTTTCATTGATTGTTGTGAATTTTTTACAAAAAAAAATTTAGGCTTTCGTTAAATGAATTCTCTATCATTTCGCGGTGTACGCAACTGAAAAATTAAATTGTTTTTAAATCTTTATACATAGTCTTAATGCAATCATCATGCCTTCCTCCAGCAACTGTTGCTTCTCTGCGTATAAATTTCTGATGAACTAAAACTTGAAAATCGGAAATGGACGTCAATCAATAACTTTTAAACCTATTTCAAACTTCGTCTTCACCAAGTCCAATAAGACTACCGCGGTAGGTTTCTTTAGCCAATTCCAACGCTTATAATTACAATTGTGATGCTAAAATTGCAATATTTTATGCAGTAGCATGTGGGAATTTCAGAATCTATAGTATAATTTAATTCGAACATTCTGTGTATGTACCTGAGACCTACATATCCCATGTAAAAATAGGTGTTTACGCTGTGTATATCGTGTGTTTACCACAATAATCGAAATAATATTGTGCTACTTTTTTGATTAATACTATTGTGATTTTAGTTTGCGATCTGGAAAACATCACCTAGCGTCCAATGATTAGCGTTTCTGGAGATAAAGTCGCGGGCGTGTCGTACGTCATACGCACGTCACTGGACGCAAAGGTCGGGAAAATGCCGAGAATAGCGGGCGTCAACGTTATGTAGCTTGTTTTAGAAGCAGAACACGGACCGATCAAAATGGAAATATAAGCTGGAACGTACCAAACGTTAAGGCTAGATGTTAGCAATCGATTGTACAGTCATTTAAAATAAAACTGTCTTTTCCAAAGAATAAAAAGTTAGAGAAGTTATCTATGATAGAGCGTAACGGTGATAACATCGAAGAGCGAGACCGATTTAATTCCTTTTTTGAGGATTTCGACTACATTGTGTAGTGAATATCGATTACTATATTTTATTTATATTGGTTATCTTAAAACCTGGTTATAACTATTTTTGTTTCGCCAAAAAAAAAAACTACTCCTCCATTAAAAAGTTATCAGCTGCCAGCTGGAAATTATATAGC
Source organism: Eumeta japonica (assembly GCA_005406025.1). Lineage (NCBI taxonomy): Eukaryota > Metazoa > Arthropoda > Insecta > Lepidoptera > Psychidae > Eumeta > Eumeta japonica. The sequence goes on from BGZK01001884.1 coordinate 35,337, forward strand.
TATAAAAGTTATAGACGTGTATATACGATGACAGTGCAACAATTTGATGACATTGAACTGATGTCGAGTTGATAAAATAGAGTCGATACTTCGTATATGGCTCAAGTCATGACAAAGAAACATAGTTTTAACCCGGACGTGCTGGCCGCAGTCAATGTATGTCTCTTCGTCGTTCACTTATTCTCGAACGGACAATGGCATGAACCTAAAATAACAATAAGTATATAAATTTCAATCATATATGTTATCATTGTAATCCATTAATGAAATGATTCGGGTGGCCGTGAGTAATAAAAATTACTGAACATTTTAACATGCAACACGACTACTAAAAACAGATCGGTTTTACACATCCTATACACTATGTGTTCTAATAACCGTTAAAACATTTATCGCTTAATTAAACTTACTTCAGTGTACTAATTTATTTTCTTTTAATTAAATTATGAATACCACAAAGCTTATACGAAATAAATTATATCACATTTAGTTTTTTTTTCTCTAAATAGTATTTTTTTTGTAAACCCACGATTTCAACATTAATTTACGGTAAATAACTAAGTTATATAAATGACAGTTTTACATTTACGTCGAAACGCGTGATGTTCGTATGCACTATTGAAATTGTCCTGTTTACTCATCGAGTAGCGAACAAATATAACTTTTGCGTGAACAAATGTAGTCTTAAGTGGTATAGAATTAGTTTGAAATATCAATCAAACCTTTTTGTATTTAATCGGAAATCGTTAAAAAAAAAACCGAATACGAACTATTATATATATGAAAACCACAGTAGTCTTCTATATTTTAAATGGTATAGGCCAGATATCCCCACATATGTGTGTGTACATCTCTAAACAACGAGATAAAATAAAAAAAAAATTAAGTCAAGTAGGAATAAAAATGAAGAGATTAAGAAGAAGACTGCAACTATTAATGTGAAATTTGAGGAATTTAATTACAAGTATTTCTTTTTGTTAATATTAATTTTTTTAGTTTCGTAATTAACGATACTTGACTTTTAAGAAGATAATCATTTTCTTTTTAATCAACATAAACCCATTAATTAATCAGATCAGATTACGTAATGTGACTACAGGAGATAACACATAAAAAAGTGGTCAAGAGCAAGTCGGACCATGCTCATTATAGGGTTCCGAAGCCATTATTACAAAGAAATGCACTACATATGAAAAAAGTACGTTGTTACGTTTTTACGATATAATAGTTGTAAGTATTTTAGTCGCCTATAACTAAAAAAACAAGTAGGTATGTCAACTATTACTGTAAAACTAGTGTAAATTAAAGTGTATCAGACAAAAGAGCGTATCTTCATGGCACTTACGTCCTTTTGTTGAGAAACGCAGTTTTTCGGCAATAACTCACAAACAGTATTTGATCATGTTCAAAATAATTTTCCTTGAAAGTATTGAAGCGATACTTTTGTGTTTTTTTTTTTCATATATTTTGGACATATGGTCTAGAAAATAAAGGGGGGGGGACTAAATTTCTGCAACTTTCGAAGTGATTATTTCCAAATCTATTCATGTAATCTGTAAAATTACTTAAAAATCTTAAAGTGTTCTAAGCTTTCTAAGCAATTTAGACGAAATTAGTTAAATGAAACTATAAGGGTTCTGCCACATTGGCTCAGAACTCTAAAAATTGCTGTTTGGCTATGTCGTGGATACAGCTGTATTTTACCTGAATACGGTTTCGTAACGAATAATTTTCTTTGAACGAATTATATGTCTAATTATTTTTAGATTTTGTCTAGTTTTAAACGTAGTAGTGAAACGTGCACTAGCTGCTGCTAAATCTGCGTTTAATAATCAGTGTTCTCACATAATCGATATCTACAGTCTAGCGTTGATATAGAAGTGATTACATCATCCACGTTCATAGCCTCGGTCGCCTCAGCCGCAGGTGTACCGGGGGCGTCGTTGATCTGCTCGGACGCTTTCGTTTTTTTACGTCCCCGGCAGTCATGTAGTTTTTTATGGGTATTCCTGGATTATTATGGAGAAGCCCTTTCCAACCGTATACTATCTCTATATTTCGATTTGGTTTTTTGACGATTGTAGGCCGATATTGAAATGTTTATTTCAATTTTTTGCTTTAACTCCATATATATATTTTCTACTACTTATTTTTACTAATATTTCATATACGCAATCAGTAGATTTTGATAAGAACTGAGGATTGAAACTCAAACGAAGATCGTAGTTTCTCCGATTCAAAATTTATACTAAAAAGAAATTTTGTGTCCCAGCGAAACAACCTCAAAATGTCGGCTCTTTGATTCTTTAACTATCGGGTGATGTATCGTAATTAAATTTTGGATGCAGATGATAAATATGTAGTTACCAGCATCAAACTATATCCCTCGATTTTGATATCATCAGTTTTCTGAATTGTCTCCCACGAAGCTAATTTAAAAACGTATTCCCATCAAAAAAATGTGAAACAATCGGCCTCGAACTTTCAGGACTGAGTTTTAATATAAATATAAATTATCTAATTTTTAGTCTTGGTAATTTACAAACAGTTATTTAAATGAAAAAAAAAAAACAGAACAACAGAATGCGAATAGGGCATAGATCCTGAAGGTTCCATACAAACTTAATTAAATATGTAAATATTTCACTCATCAAGAGTCTTGATGATTTTTGTCGGTTTTCGATATCAATTCTGCAGAGATATTGGTTCCAGAAATTACGAAACTTTTATTTTTTTTTTGAATTTTCTTAAAAATATCCGAGTGTTTGAAAATCGTGAGTTTTCATAGTATAAAGTTATAAAATGTTTTCCCATATATTTGTCTACATAACGGTCCACATTCCAATTGCAAGTTTAAGTTTGAAATCATAAAAATATTTTTTCATATACATAATTGCAAATTATAGATTTTCATATTTTTTCTTTATAGCTTTAAGGGCCTGCAGACATAAGTATTTGATGTTAATTTAAAGTTGATATCCCCTCGCGTACCTGAGAAAAGGGTCTTGACAGACTGACGGACGACCAAACGATCTTTGTTCCTTTAGAAGTACGGAATCCTAAAAATAAGAATCTTTAGCTAGGAATAATTTCATTATCTATACAAATCGTATATTAAATACGTGTAAAAATGCACGTATGATTGTGAAAAATTACATATATGTAATATTTATTTATCAATATATTAATACATAGCTTAGATATATTAATCAGAAACCTGAAATATACTTTTTTTGTGTACAAACCAGACCAATGGCAATTTTTGATATGTTTTTATACGATAATTATGTTGATTATTGAAATTGACTAGTAATTTCAAAACTGAGATATTCACACTATTAAATATTTGATCTTGCGAACAAGGTCGAGTTGAATAAAGGTCGTATTGGCGTAGGCTTAGTAAAATACGACCTTATGGTATTAACACCGATCGCCTTGTCAAACTTAATTATGTGTTATTATTGTGTTTATTACAAGTGTGATTTGGGACGAATATAATTGCCTTAAATTGAACAAACTAATTGCACTAATATCAAACTGGAAATTCATATCAGCTCAACAACAAATGAGGACAATAATGGACATCAAGACTGTCTATTATAGGACCGTCTCGACAACTCTAATAGAATGCACAAATTGCGCGCCTGTCGATTCATCGAAAGACGATCACTTGAATATGGACGACACACACCAAACTTTATTTCTCGCCCTTATCACTAAGCTCGCTCGACGCCGCACGAACGTGCGCCTACGCGTTTCCCGGCGCGTGCGTCCGATCGGGAGGCCGTCGCACCCGACGCCGGCGATGTCGTAACCGAGGCTTAATTAAGTCGTACCGTTGCTTATAATGTTTTCGATGCGTGAATCGCCTAAGACCTTATCGTACGCGTAACGTTTTATGTGTGAGCGTACTAATGACGTATCAATAATAACCATCGGTATAATTCCATTAGAATTTATGACCGATGTTAAAAAAATACATGTTTAATGTTTATCATGCCGTTATCGCGTACGCTGAACTTTACTTCAGTTATGGCGAATGGCGGTGATAAAGGCGTTTGTTTATAATATTACTGGATTAATTCCTATAATAGTAAACAAATATTTCTATTTCTAGTACTTCCCTACTGAAGAAAAGTACTGAGATTAAAGATAAAAGATTGCTGAGATTTTGATCATAGTTCAGAATTAATTGGCAATGCAAGAGAACGTGATTACAGAATTTTTAAACATGACAATGCAAGAAAATATGGAAGAAGAAAAAGAATTGAATTTTATTTAAATTGGTCCATAAATTTGTAGAGAATTGATGCATAAATAGTTCACCTGTTTCTAGCAATGAAATTAATAAAATTATAATTACTTATGATTACATTTGTAATACTTGTAAGACTGTAATTACTATTGCATGTACCCCACAATTTTCATTTTAAATATTGCAAATATTTTCATATCTTACTGAAGATTATAAAATTGAAGTTATTTAAAACTTTTAATTCATTTTAACGTGGTAAATAAAAAAAATTATTTGTGTTTGCTATTTTAATATACACTAGCAACGAGCATAACTATGTGACTGTCGAGAATTAAAATGAAAATTACACAAACTGTAGTTCTATTTGTGTAATATACTCTATAATATGCTCTTTTTAATTATTACTATTTAATAACTTTATTTGATATTTGACTCTCAACCACATTCATCTAAACAAAATAATATAAACAAAAAAGAAACGAATGAATTTTGGAGCTAAATAAAAACTTCTTAAACTAAATAAATTAACTATACCCGAAAACATGATTATTGAAATTATTGTACAATTATTGAAATTAAGTACAATTATTGAAATGCACAAATTCAGGTCAAAACCTTTCAGATGATACCAAATTTAGCTACACAAACCAATATGATCATTTAGATTCTTGGGCACAAAATTTTCCTTATTCTCTTAATTGTATGCATAGACTTGGCAATATTTAACACTCTTTATTTATTACTATCCTATATTATTAACGAGCAATTCATTTATATATCTATGCCACGATATACGACGACGATCTTGCAAACGGCCGATTAAAATTTTTTTAACCAAGCTTCGCCTTTCATATTTAAGTATGTAGGCGACTACTATGGAAAAAAAATATACAAAAAAAATTCAAACGCTATTGTATTTAGCGTCATTTCTGGAATTTTGATATGATTATGTTGTTGCTTATGTCATTGCTTCTCAACAACAAATAGCACTGCATAGACATTGATTACACATGGCGCTACATAAATGAAATATTGCGCTGAAAACTTTAAAATAAATGGTTTCCTGCTACGTAACTTATCTCTTAAGAATTATTCATTGCACCAATCATACTACAAAGTTACATTGCGCTGTTTCTCATAATTACAGCAATGATAATATGTGCAGGTTTTTTTTTTTTTTCATCACAATCCACGCTCATTAACACAAGGTATGACAAGTCACGAGAGACGTTTATATTCTGTATGCGTTAGTTGGACATCGAAACCGTTTGAGAATCAACTAGGAAGAGTTGTTAATCGCTCACGCACGAGCGACAGCCTTTTAAGGGGGACTGTGACCGGTGCGTATTGACCTTAAGGCGGTTCAACCGCCGCCGCCCATGCGCCCTATGGTGCGATTCTTGCACGTGTCTTACAAACCGGCCCAGCGCGAGTCGGAAGGGTTCCGTATTACCGTACAATATTTAACACTACAAATGTTTTAAAATAATTTAGTGAACAACACATCTTGAGAGCGTATCACATGAGATCGATCTAGGGTAGCTATTGAATATAACGTGAGATATTGTATATAAGTGTGTTTGTTTATTATTATAAAGTAATGAGTGTATGTGTATATTTATTATTATTATTATTATTATAAAGTAATAGTATTCATACATTTATACTAAGGTCAGATTTTTGGTTCAAGTTTGAGACCCTTGCAAGGCGCAGGAACAAATTAGCGTGAGTCTCAGTCATACTTAGCCCGATTTATTATTAGTTGTTATACTTTTGAGTAAGAGCCTGCATAATATTTTTACTAGTTAGACGTTTTTATTTCCATATTGTAATTCCTAAGATTGGCAAGAGTAAAAAACGACAAAAAAAAGCACATTTCTTGTATAGGGACACCCTTAATTTTTAACTTTATTTTATATTTCTGAAATCTTATTTTTAATCAAAAAATATGTATCTTTTGATTAAAAATTTAATCTATCTCATTTGCTTTCGTGCATTTTGTAAAAAGGTCAAGATAAAAATTTTTCATTAAATTTTCTACCCATCAATGTTTACTGCCAATAATCACCCAACAGAATAACTGATTTGTCCAACCCTCGAAAATATTCATCCTAGCGGTGAGTAGAGGCATCACAGGGGTACCATGATAGTACTCTATCGTTATAAGACGTTGAGATAACTTTTCAAGAGAAATTTTTTAAGATAGTGCTATGCCTTTGCTGGGGACATTTGTATTTTTAATTATATTATTTGTTCGGCGGTAATTGATAATAATTAGCTGATCAAAATGTATGAATCTGTTGTTTACATGTCATTGAAGTAATAGTAAAAAATTCTGATTATTTATTGATAACCTTTTGTTTTCGTTCTGTTTCTGTGTCACTACGTAAGACAGCTCGTCCAAACAGTCGCGCCGTCGAATTAACAATAACGTCTAATCTTCGTGTTATACAATACCTCCACAATCTCATCACCACTAACGTTGTTGTACACATATCGGCTAACGATATGGAGTTCCTTGGAAAGTGTGTTCACTATTCTTACTACGTAAAAACTGGAAAAAAAAACCCATTTCGAAAAGTGTACTTAAGTTTTTTTTTTGTGAAAAATAATTTAAAATACCTTTCTCATATCCATTTTGAACCATATTTATGCTTACGTTAACATGAAACTTTCAAGGGTTTGTATGTAAACTGTTAAGTCACGTTTGATCAGTATTTTATTATTCGTGCTGTTACAATATTTTCATAGTAGTATTTACTAAGAATAAAGTATTTTTTTATTAAAAAATATGTTTTACAATTATGATTATCTTAGTTGTTATCAATTCGTGAAAAGTACCGCTGATACGTAAATTCAGTGCACCTCGTGAACGTCACATTGAATAATAAACGAATTCTGAAAGATTAGATTAGATATCAAGAGAAATTATTTCATTTCTAAAAAAGTATCGACATTGACATCTCTTTTTTATTCACACAGCATTATTGATTGAGATCTTCTAATAATCCCTGTATGTACAGATACAATGAATAGGACATGCATTTTCAGCTTTTAAATAACAACGTCACTATCGAACATTTCCAAAAATACGTTTTAAAACGTTTATTCACAACTTATTAGATAATAATGATAATATTTCTCTTGGATACAAATCATGACCCTTTTAAACGCGAGCACAATTCCCTCCGTACGTGCGGTAGAGACGGGCAGAATATTCGCCGTTGATGTTGCGTCGGTGTCTATTTGGAAACCACGTGCTGTCAGCTGGCGACGTGATTGTTTATTTTCTTTATTCGGATGATGGTGGTCATCTGTTACATAACTTCTTAGTAACCTGTCGTGTAAACTAATGGGCGAAGACATTTGTGTGTTCTTTGCACAAATATCATAATGCTCCTGTGCGTACGAAGAATCGAGTGCATCAAATAAAAAAAATTGTATTGTGTATAAAAATGTTGTAAATTAGGTGCAATTAAAAAAAAAGAAACAATAATTCCTATATTTTGTTCAAAATTAAGTACGTTGTACTGCTACGCCGACGTTGTACACTATCGTCAACATGATAAATACATCTATTAAGTTCGATTCGTTTCGCGATAAACCTGATTTCCATCATTGTTGGCAATCTAAAAATTGAAAAATTACTATTTTCACAAAACCGACTAATTTTAGCAACCCGTAGACCTGTAGAAAAATGATTTGCTGTCATGAATTACAATGTAACGAGAAAGGCAATCGAAGGATGGCGATAACGATCATTTGACGGTTCGAAAGCCAGGCCCAGCTCGCCCTGTATGACCACAAAGTTACTTATTACCCCGACACGCCGCAGAAATATTCAATCATCGATACAGTTCTCGTGATCAATTTTATCGGGTCGTAGAAGTGTGCCGTTCACTTTTTTCAACGTACAGGACATGCGCAGAACTCGTGCGCTGTTTACGTAGAACTTCTGTCGGGTCTAAAAAATAGATGTGGTTTTCGCCCGTCGTTTAATTTTCTCCGCAATGCTCTTAAGTTGATGTCTATACCAAAACCATATCAAAATTGGTTTTGTACATTTTTGCATTGTAAACGAAAAATTGTATTGTCCAAAAACCTCATGTCACGTCTGGTAATGATAATATAAATGAAAATAACATGTCATACGACAATATAAAGCGCAGCTAAGTTCACCACTAGAATGCATTTTCAGTTTTATAGGACCAAAAAGATGACTTATTTATCTTATAACGTAGTGTGAGTAAATATAGTTTAAATCCTAACGTCGCCGCCCAACCTCCTTGGAATGGCACGTACGTCGCATTGTTGCATGAAGTTTCCTCGTGGTGTGAATTGTGATTAATACCGGAAGATGTATTCTCGCATCTTCAATGCCTTCCGCTGGGAAAACGCATTGTATTTTGGTAGTTTATAGCGCGGGTCAGCTGTTCGCCGGCGTCGGTACGTGACCTTTGAGTAAATGCGTAGCGTGCGTCAGCAACGCACGCTACGACGTCCTTTATTCTGTGCATATTTAACATTTTTATTTCTTCTTTCGTATTACCTTCATCGATCTTGAACGTACTATTGATCTTTTTGTACGATTTCTGTTGTAATATTTTCCAGCTGTCAGGTGTATTTCATTAAAATCGGTTCAGTAGTTATGCCCTATTCGGATAACATAAACAAAGACATTTTTATTTATAAAATTGATATAGTTATCATATTCAAATATGAATTTTAAAATGCATAACTACCAACACAGACTTTCTGTTTTATTTTTTGCAATGTCATATTTTAATTGTGGCAAGACAATACACGGTTATGAATAACGTATGTAAAGGCCAGAACTAATCTAACAATATTACATTCTTAGGTTTTTATCTTATTCGTTGGACTAAATCTAGTATTAGTGTGTAAAATCATATGTAAAGCTATTTTGCAGTAACGTTGTTTAATTGGCTAACAAATCTCAGTTTTATTAGTAAAGTTTCCGCGTTTATTTACATGTATTAAATGAAATTACGAACGTAGAAAAAAAATAAGTATACAAAACATGATAAACGTTATATGTATTATTTCTTTTTACATATATTCAAAAATTAAAAAAGTACATTGAATAAGTGGAATATTTTTACCGTAAATATGAATTGACTTCAAGGTAACATTTCCCTCGAAATAAAACTTTCGCTCACGCTGCGTATCGATGTCGAGTAGTACATACACCGAGATGTCATTTGGCAGAAGCCGTTTTGGCGCGTTTTCTAAAACGTCATGTACGTGACGCGATATTTTTACCAAAATGTCGGTTACTTTATCTCGTGAAATTGGCTCTTTTCGAATCTATCTGTCGAATGAGCTGAAAATGAAAGATAGTACGCATTTGTATTTCAATAATTGCGGCTGTGACAACTCTGACGTTTTTTTTTCCTAGACTTCATATGAAATCAGTTTCTATTAAACATTTTGCTGTCAAAAATTCCAGCGTAGATTTCTGAAGAAACTAATCTTTTTCGCTTTGTGACATATGTGTTTCTAAAATAAATAAGCAATTAGTAGTGTTGTCTACAATGTTCCGGAATGTTCGATAAAGTACTATAAAGTTTCTCACAGTCATTTATATGTAATCGTTGGTAAGTTAGCTAATTGTTAGTTTTTTTTTTACGTTTTTTTATAAAATTTGCCCAATGGTAGTAAAATAGAGTACAAGTAAAAAATAAATAACTAAGAAGTCTCAGGTGGAAGTAAAAAAAATATAAAGCCGGAAGAAAATTTTTATCGTATTCTATATAGACATTTAAGATAATTTTTCATCATATTTTTATTTATCTTTAATTATAATATGTATATGCCATTTTGTTGAATAATTTGTTGCCATTTTGTAGGTAGCAACATAATCCCATTACTGTATAAATTTTGGACTTCTTATCAAAAACCTGCAACAAGTAGTTTTGACAGTGCTTTCTTGATACCTAACACTACCTAAAGAATTCTGAAGAGACTGCGAGGCCAGGGCTATAAAGGTGTATTAACACTTTCCAACCAAACTCAAAATGAATAATGCCCTTCTAATCCCACCATACATCAACTCATTGCGAGTTCATCCGGGTTTCGCTATACTTTATGGAGCTTGCATGTCTTTTGACCATGATCTTTTTCGCACGTTCTTGTCATAGGTCTTCCATTTTTTATTATTATGTTTAATACAAAATCGCAAATAACCAATTTCAAAAATATTTTTTGAAATTGATCAAAACTGTTTTGTGGTCAGTCCCAGCTCTTCAGATATGTCGTACGAATTAACATACCGATCTCGCTCTACTTTCTCGAAAATGGCATCGACTTTATCCGTAACAGGTCGACCGGAGCGGAGTTCACCTTTGAAATCATCATCAAACTTACCCGAATGAAAACGCTTAAACCAGTTTGTGCTACTGTTACCGACACGTATTATGTTGGTAAGAGTAGCACAAAACCAACCAACCTTTATGAACCTAAACCAACTGCATTAGGCTCATAAACGTCACAATTTTTTTTTCGCTGCTTGGGTCGCATTTTTTCTTTTTTTTTTGTAATAAAACTTCAAAATATAGAATTTCTACGTGACATTTACGCATTTTGGTGGACAGAAAAACAATAGTAAAATGACGAGACACCATTTTTAATTTTTATTTTTCTACAATTTAATGGTATCAAAACTAGCCAGATACAAACAGCACAACCAAAGAGATTTTACTGCAACTTTTGCTTACAGAATACTTTGTGTTTTGTAAGCAAATGTTTTCCCGCCCAAATAGTTAACCAAAATAATGTAGATAAATAGTATGAGACAGAATAAAGCAATTTTTGTGTAGGTGTTGCGACCTATTTCTTTTTCCTATTGATAATACCTGTTAGATTTTATATTAGGTTTTGTCGAAAATCTAGTTTCTTTCAATTTATATACCAAAGAACTTTATTAGAATAAATAAAAACGGCGTGTGTATGTCAGCTCCAACGCACGACTGGGGTTTACTCCTTTAAGTATGCTTGTCTTTTATTATGCAATAGTCAAAAAGGGTACTTAAACGCAACTCTTATAATATTTAATTTTTTTGTCGAAATTATATTCGCGCTAATACTCAGCTCTAGACTTCTTGGCTGGCTTATCTTCATGAATATTTTGTGCTTCTTACAGTTTTTTTCTTTTTCGGAGTCTGTCTCGCTGTCATTCATCTGGAATAAACATAACGCTCTTGAGTTAACGTTTGTATTAATTTCACTCTTCGTGAAATATATACACTAGTGGCCTTATATGAAAATCAATTTTTAAGAAGTAAACTGCAGTAAATGAAAAGTTGTTACGAGTTTATGAAAATTCAGCAAATATGATTGATTCTATCGAATAAGTAGTTGGTAGCCAACTACAATATTAAATATCACATTATACGAAATAATAATTCCTGATTTTTGAAATCAAATGAAAAAAAAAAAAGCTGACAGCGATGGGATTCGAACCCACGCCTCCCATAAGACTTGATTCCTTTAATCGGCATCTTAGACCGCTAGGCCACACTTTAACTAAACGCAGTGTTAAAATAGTAGTAGAGATCAAGTACGTATAAAAAAAAAACATCGCTTTTGGTTTCACGCTCGTATTAATTTCACTCCTTATAAAATTATTATATCGGCGCCTTATATGTAAATTGATTCTTAAGGAGTAAACTCCAAAAAGGAAGAATACTAAGTTGTATACGTTGATGTGGGCCCGATATAACGGATTGTTGTTTTGCGACTCAATCGCTTTCCTTTTCTGTCATATATTTTACGAGATATTGTCATAATGGAGATTTATTATGACAGTGTTTCGTAATATATTTCAAGATAAATATTTATTTCGTATTTTAATAAGACACTATTCATACTACGCAGACAGCAAAGGCAGTTTGTAAGAATGCAGGCGGAAATATGACAGAATTCACATACAAGCGATTTCTAAACCGGAGATTAAGCTTGGATCGTAAATCGCCATTTGGCTGATCTGCAAATAACAGGGTCAAACGGTGCTTATTTATGGCCGTCGCATGCTAGAAATCACGAATTATTTAACATTGAGGCATTGCATAATTTAAGTATTTCGTATAATAATACGGGGGTACATTCGGATTATGGTATCTTATTGATATGAGGTTCATTCTGAACATATTAAATTTCTTATAATACAAAAATATTATACATAAGTAACAGCCTGTATTTAAGGATCAATTTTATGACAATATATCAGTTTTCTGATAGAACAAGGCACTATGAATTCCTACCGCCCATAGGTCGCGACAATCAACATGTCACATCACAGCTAGAGACTGATATTGATTAAACAGATGTCTTACGCATTAACGTCTTTTGTCTATGTCTCTCATGTAGCATATCGGCTATCGTGATTTGTACTTCCATTCTACCACCTGCAAAAGTAACATCGGTTGTTTTCACACAAATACGACGTATATTTCATGTTATCTCCATTAAATTTTCCAAGCCTTCTAAGGTCCATAACACACAACTTTTCATGTAGGTTAGCGCAAACATGATAAAGAAAAAGGAAAAAATAATTGTGTGATTAAAACACCCCATACAAACTAATTGCGCACGGGTTGTCTGTGTACGTAAGCGTACTATCGCGTACGTGTGTAAATTTCCACAAAATTATCTTAATCGATTTATTTGTTCAAAAGATATGGTCGACAAAAATTCTTTTTAATAATATTCTTTTTAAATGTTCAAAGCGATACTTCTTTAGGCGTGCCACGATGAGAGTAACAAAACTTTTTTGGACGTTAGGAACGTTAAATAAAATTGATGTTCTGTTTACGCAGTTTTCGTATTTATAATTTTGATCTCGAATTCGTCGCCAAATCAGAAATATTCAAATTCAAATTTTCAATTATGCTAAAACAGTAACTTCACATGTGTAAATCTCTAATAGTGTGTTTGTTAATGGTTATAATGTTATTGGTAACTAACCACGTCATCGGCGGCCCCGCCTGGATGGCCATATAAGGAATTATTTTATTTTTTATATCGAGCGACTCTTTCCACCTCGATCGCGATTTTAGAGTATATCTTTCAAGGTTTTAATCGCCCCACTGCTGAGGCGCATTAACTTCCCACAAACTTTTTATATCATATCGAGGGGCTTCAAAGCCTTCCCAAGCTGATCGTGTACGGTGACGGCGCCAGGCACCGACGAATTAGCCCGTGCTCTCTGAGGCGCGTGGCGAGTGTTTTAAATTGAATTAAGTTAAAAATTCATTGGTCAATTCGCTCGTGCTCAGGATCGAACCCAGTACCTCCCGGTTTGAAAGCAACGCCTTAAACACTGAGTCAGCGCCGCTATTAAAGTTTAGCGTGATTTATTGATTATATTATCAATTTAGTTATATAACATTAGTCGCCACCCTAAATGAAAAAATTTCACTTCAATCGCGCGTGAAGGTTACACGCATTCGTATTTTTTTTTATTTAAAACTAGCTGTCACCCGCCCGCTATGCCGGGCGTGAATATTAATTTAGCAATTTTATTTATTATTCTTATGTGCCCCGGTTTCGCTCCCGTAGACATAGAATGAATGCCTTTATATTCTATATCAACTGAATTTCCTATTAATTTTGATCGCGATCATGGACCTGTTCTCGATGTCAATTCTGATTCCACTGCCGGGTCAGGACCCCGTCAGTTCTTGATTCCAATACAGGTCACGCTACTGATCTTGGTCCTCCTTTGGGCATTAATGGTAGTGCTAACAAATGACTATTTATAGTGCAACGGACATAAAACAAATATAATACTATAAAAATTCTAAAACCAGCTATAATTGGCTCCGTATTGATCGGTCAAAGTCCCATACATTAAGCAATTTTTACGTGATTGCGTGACAAGGAAAACAATTTTCATTGTGTATAATATATACATATAGCCGTCATTTGTCCGGTTTTCTGAGTGTAAACTAATATTCAGCAATAATTGTCTTTTTTTTGATGCTTCACATATGACTGTGGTTTCACTCGCGTGTGAATAGAATGAATCTCTTCATTTTTAATAGTAGCCGTTGTCGCTGTCAATTCTGTTCTCGATCGCGGTCCTGTTGTCGATGGCAATTCTGGTTCCATTGTCGAGTTCGATCCCGGTCGCAATAACGGTTTTGATGCCAATTTTGGTCCTTGGCCATCGATGTTAATAATTATAAATTACCACTTTTAATGGTATTTATACATTTTTTTATATAAAAGGTAATCTTGTCATGTAATATAATATTGTTACACTAATATTATAATCTTATTATATTAATATTATATCCTATTTCAGAACATAATCTACCTTAATGCCAAATTCGATTACTCGTACAATCCGTTCAGCTGTCGTCAGCGCATGACAAATATCCATACAAACATACTTTTACATTTTTATTAACGGACTTAATCATTGACAATTTGCACTTCATCAAGCTGAAAAAAGAATGTACTACAATAATAAGGGCCCGAACTACCATAGAGCGATTTGAACGCCTATAGTAGTCCGGTCTCTTATTATTATATATTCTATGCAAATTTAGCCAAATTCACTTACTTTAATTTGTATAATGTTATAGGTGATGGCGTTGCATAGGAAAAAATTACGAGAAAACAAATTTTCTTATATTTTTTTTCGTGAATTTTTCATATTTGTAATTAGTTATTCTACTATTCGTAGCGGAGACAAATTCAATAAATTAAAGATTATAAAAATCTGTGCAGTTGTTCTTAAGTTATAAATCTTTATTTTACGTATATATAGTTATAAAATGACAGGAGAATAATATTGGAAAATACCAACTCCCAACGAATCACAAAGCTATAGGGTCGGCCCACTATATTAATCCATTTCTCACAGTATTTTCAAATTTATTTTATTTTTTGTTTCAGGTAAGAGATTCCTGAAGATTCATAGATCATCAGTTGGTGCTCCAGCTTTGTGATCGCAACGAGAAGTCATTAACTTCATCTAAATGATTACACACACCGCTTTTATGTTAGTAATTTCGATAATCTTTATTTTGTTACCGTGTTATGGACATTGTTCACAACAACCGCATGTATATGAATTTAAAATAAGGCCTTGATTTTTAATTGCACGTACACTATGAAAATGACATGTATACATTTTTCCGAATGTATAATAATTCAGCTAAACTAATAGCTACTATTTATTATTGTTTACTGATTCTGATGAAATGTTATATTTTATGCATCTATTCTTTTGACTGGTGAAAAGCGTAGCATATGTATACAATTCTGAAAGAGTAAAAGACGACTTGAAAAAAAGTAAAACTTAAACATGATAACTACAATAATAATTTAGTTAAATTTTATTTATTTTTTCCTCTTGGATTTTTTTTATGATAGATGTTTATTATGTATTTTGCGAGAACGGATTAAAACTGTTTACATACGGCAGTCTATATTGAAACACACCCACCAAAGTTCTTCGTCACTGCGATCATGTTTGAATTCTTCTCCGTATTGGAGCTATAGAAGTGCGTACGATAAGTGACACGAAACCCGACTTCCTCTGAAAAGCTGCAACGCATAATAACGTGCATTGAAAACGATCCGGAATATGCGCGCTCGATATAACGCGTGAGCCAGCTCGCATGTTATGCATGGACGGTTTACAATATATCTAAATTGTTTCCTTAAACGTTAGATTGTTGTTTGTCCATACGTAACATGTATAATTCCAACCGATGAAATATTTATACGGCCGAGTGACTCAAGGCCTTTGTTCCGGCAAAAGTATGCGTATAATCGTACAGTGTGTGAATTCACAAAAGGCAAATATAAAACATAAAAAAAAAAAGAATCCGAATTACGACTATTGTTCAATTTCGGAAACCATGATTCACGAATTGAATGAGTTCGCTTTTAAAAACACAGTTCCTTACTAGTACGAAGTGAGTCACGAAAACTGGGTTTTATTTTTCCTAAATTTTGTATTCGGCATGAGGATTTTGATAACACTTGAATTATAATGAAATGCTACGTATAACAGTCTAATCGAACTCACGTCCTTGTCTTAGGTAGTATTTTATTTCCATTTTTACTTATGGTAAGGCATTGACCTATATGTATACTACTATAGGTCAATGTGGTAAGGACGGATTGGTATATTTTTCACATGATTTCCTTTCGATGCTGGTCGCCTACGTCATTTTTAGAAGAAGAAAAAAATGGACAAGTACGAACCGGTTTTGTACACTAAAGGTTACGTACCAAGAATTCTTATTAAATACTCTCTAAGCTGTATTGCATACTGCCAAATGTCAACCTGGATGCAGCTCCCTATTATTTATTCTGACAAACTCTATCACAGCGTTATTTAGTTTTACCTGTAGTGCCATCTGATTACTCCAAAAGGATATTATGATCGATATTATACGTTTCATATTTTTACTTGGTGTCTATGGGAAAATTGCTTGATTTTATATTAAATAAAAATTTATGGATATAAAATGGATGTCCATCGAAAAAATAAGGATATTAGAAAAAAATATTTTCAACCTTTATATGAAATACGTTTAAATTTGACCGCTATAGCTTACCTATAGTTTGAATAAAATTGCACTTATCTGAATAATTTGAGTTTTTACGATTTATAAATTTTGAAAAGAAAAAGGGGAAAATTTAAATTTTGAATGTTTAAATATATTCTAATATTAAACATATATTAAACGATGCCTTCGGGACCATTCATTAATTACGTAAGGATCCTGAGGGTGAGGGGGCGGTTCTTAAAATCTCTACATGCCCACATGTGGGGGAGGCCATTCTTACGTATTATTTTGTATCCCGAAATATGAGCTTTCTTACATAGAGTTATGAATATTTGAGAGCTAAGCTTTGGAGAAAACAACTCTAAGATCTATTTTTCCATTTTGAATGTACTTAAATTTTATTTCTATATATTTTTATTTTGGAAAATTTTATTACCTTTTAAGTATTCAAAATTATAATGAATCTATTTCTAAACATTTTGAAGTTTATGAATTAAATTTATACTGCGTTCTATTCGTATATTAATCTCACTTTAATTTTTTGAAGAAAAAAAACTAATAGCAATGAATGTGTAACGGCGATTTTAGTTATCGCCGCGTAAGCCCGCACTTCGGATTTTCCTTCACACCTAGCTTCGGAGAACGGATTTCTTCCGGTTTGGTGGACGAAATGATGGACAGCGTTTTCAGCGATCAAGACTTTTCTATTACAGCCGACCTTCATAAGCCGCGGCCGGAGTACAACTTCGACGGATACACCAATCCCGTTGCAATTTATAGTTGGTGCATCAGCCTGCATACCGTTGCATACATTTTAATCGAGGGGGTGTGGCCATGCACTTTGCATTTTTCACGCATGACAGCCACATGCGCTCGGATCAACAATTCGCGGTCGTACCGTAACGACCACCGTGGTTCTCGGTCTCTAATAAATTGGTCCCCCCACCAAAGCACATTTCGTTGCATAAGCGCATCACAGTAAATTCGTATTTACGATTAAATACGACAAAAACAAAAAGCAAAAAATACAATATATACGAAAACAGGCAAACAATATATAATTTCGTACAACTAATCCCTACCCGGGTAATAAAACAAAAATTATTTAATAAAAACACAATATTCGGTGAAATACAAAAAAAAATCTTTAACCTAAGTCCGTTCGTATAAAACAAAATAATATATGTCGTTCAATTAAACACTAAGCGTGCCTATCAGTAACATAATGATTAGTCACATTTTTTACTCACAATTTTACTCAAACAACCACAATTTTACAAGTATGAAAATCTCGCGGGATTTTTATACTGTTCCGTTAATGGCACTTCCAACTCCACTCTTTTTTAACCTCTATAACTGTTTAAGTTAAAAAGTTTTCCTGAGATTATTACAATTCTAATGATTCCTTATTTTTTTTGACTGATTTATTTTCTTACTATAGTCTAAATAACTATTTGATAATTATATAATCGTTCTCTAAATCTAATAATTGTTTTAACTGTTATTATAATTAAAACCAAAATTATTAATAAAAATATTGATTTATGTCAAATTGAGTATGTGAGTATTATTGTAAACATAATAATAACAACTTTTAAACTTATTATAACTCATATTATCACAACTGTTTATTATTTGTCCTACCATATAAATATAATAACACCCGCACAAGTTGAGGTCGATCACCCCTACCACAAAATACGTAGGCCCAGAAGGTCCATTCCAAACAAAGCGCGCCAAACGATGACGCACTCGTGCCGGTGCACCGCCGGCCGAACAAAGGGTTCCCAAACTACCCTAAACGTGTCAGTTGTGCCCGAGAGATTGTAGTGATGCTACGTTTTTTTTTTTAATTAACAAGAAAATGACTGCTATTGTAATTGCTGCATATCGAGATGCCTAAATACCACTATAAGTAGTGAATTTACTTTTTTATCGTTACCTGTTGACATAGAAAGGTAATAATAAAAAAAAACATGTGAATTTTTTTTATTATATATGTATTCAAACTCTGTCTCTTCAAATACTACCGTAGCACCCAAATTGAGTGTATGAATTTATTTGTATCGAATAGGCAATATAATAATAATATAATCTACGCTATGTTGTCTACATTAACATAATGAATAAAGAAACTTTCTTTGGATGTATGACATGCTTAATATATATTTAAAAATAGAGGTCCCAGTTCGATATCTTTTTATAAAAAATCTCTTATTAATATGAAATGTACTGAAAGCAGTATTTTTCTATATGAAGTACTTTTTATTTTATTAGTTTTCCCCAACTTCACCCGCGTTTTAGTAAGTAAAAAAATATTGATTAATGTTATGATTTCTCAGACGAACATAATGAACGAGAATACTTAAATCATAAGTCCTTGTTCTATTGTAGTATATACGAATATAATTTTAATACCAAGTCTATTTTAACATTTTTAGGTCGAAAACAACAAAAAATACTATTGCAAAACTTCTATTACGAATATACAACACTAAAGGGATAGAAGGGAGTTTTGAAACAGAGTTTTTTAATGAGTAATTAGATGAATTTAGATTTAATTTAAGTGATAATGCGTTCCAGACTTTGTAAGATTTGTTGAATTAATAGAGGGATAATTCTGCAGTTCTGTAAAGTAAACTAAGTAAATTGTCAAACTGTAAAAGACCTCTTAAAATAATGTAAAACCTGTCCTCTGCTTCGTACCTTTTCTGCAGTGGTCTATTGTAAGAAACTTTATCTAAGAATGAGAATTTATTATGTCTTAAAATACAATATAACAAATTAAAAAATAAACTGGCATTGTCCGAGGTGCAAGATGTTACGACTTTTACGGTTATTTTTACGGAGTTCGTCAATAAATTCCGACAAACAAATGGTCGTGTACCAATCTTTATTCACGATACGACAATTCTTCAAAGCAACAGTACCCACGTGTCCGGTTTTACTAAAATGAAGCAATCATCCGCTTAGAAAGACTTCGCTCGCGCGCCGCTTTAATTGGTTTGGCACCATCTCCATAGACCCATACCGGTCGATTTCTGCTTTGTTTTGGGGTCGTAGCAATAAATCCATCTTCGGTCTCTTGTTACTATGTTCCGCACCAAATTTAACGCCCCTTCCTTGAATCTGGTAAGCATGGTATTGCTCCGAGTGACGCGGTCCGTTTTTTAAGCATCAGTCAAATTGTGTGGGATCCACCGCGAGCACATCTTTATCATACCCAAATGTGTAGAATTAATTGTATTTGACTCGTGCCTATGCCTACGGAGGCTCGAATCTCAAGATAGGTCACATGCCTGTCTGTTTCGATCGTACGGCGCATAGCATCTATTTTTTTGTTGTTTACAGCGCTGGATGGGGCGACCATTACGAAATTCGTTACCGACATTAATACGACTGCGCTTGAATTCTGCAAACCACTTATAGATAGTCATTTTGCATGGTGCTTCATCGCTAAAAGCATTTCGAAGCCGAGCGAGGCTTTGCTGAGCTGTCAAATTACATTTAAAATCGTAGAAAATCATACTACAAAAATTTTCACGGCTTAAATTCATAGTGATGAAGACACACAATTTTTAAAATGACGCCACAATGTAAAAATAATTGGCACCTAGTTGAAACAAACGGTCTACAGCCAAAAAGTTCCATTTTCGAATGTAGTAATTACTTTTTCAATATTGTTTATGTAAGTGGCCAGTTCTAGAAACTTATAGTGCGCCCCATGTATTTATTTTGTGCTCTTACTGTCTACGGAAGAGAACCTGCGTGTGCGTTGGCCGCGAAGCACATGTCATGACCAAAACGGGACGAATAGCATCGTTAAGAACACGACATCGCTTTATTTGCCATTGATACTTTACTTAAAAAAAATATGAATACATGATCGCATTAATAACAATATAATAAATTTATTTATTATACAAGTACTATTTCTTAAATGTCTTGAATGCGCGGTTTTCGCATTTAATACGTATATTTTTTCGCTGCGAACAGATCGAACATGCATCACATTATGATATTTCACAAGTTATGAATAATTAATAGTTTCTAATTAGTGTTATTCAATATTACTTTGTCGGTTTGTTTCACACCTGTCCATTAAATAAATAAATAAAGTATCTATCTATATGACAGTTTTAGCTACTGTTATTTGTAGGAAAGGTAAACGTTTGACGAGGGTGTTGTCTTCAAAAGTACGTACTAAATAATATACAAAAAAAAAGTATTGATAATGTACTATAGCTGTATCGAAGAGAATTGGCTTTGACGTGATAATTAATTTATTGAAAACATTGTCATTTTCAATTAACTCCTTTGTATTATACAAAATAATAATTCAGTGATAATAATTTAGTTAAATTCATAAAAGAGTGCAATTTTTAATCAATGTTTTCTTATGATATTATAACGTAAAATTATCGTCCGAAAACCGACTTTACAGACAACCATTTTTATATGATTTTAATTTTGTTATATGTATAATGTTATAATAAATATATAAGTAAAATTTTAATTATACATTTTAAAGTTGTTTTTTTTTGCGTCATCATAAATTTTAGTAATTCTAATTTATATAAATTATTTAAGCATTCCTATTTCTAAACATTTTATTAATTTATAAATGCCCGCCTCTTTCCCAGAAGACGAACACAGAAATCACAAATCTTATGGGTCAGTTTTTGCATATTTTTCTTATTCAACTATGTGTATCATTCTCCGTCATCTATTCATCATCTGTTCATGCAAGCTTGTCGGTTTCTGATGCTTACAATTTGCTTCATCTTTAGCATTTGATTTTGCAACATTCAATTGATTCTGCATAGGATTTTCTAGGGTATTCTTTACCGAGTCTTTTTCCTACTTATTCGCTTTGTGGATTTCTATCGACAATCTATTTTCATCTTTTCAACATTAACTAAATAACCTAAATCATCTCGGCATACCATTTTCTACTCCAGTCATTACAAATTCTTTCAAACAACACAGTTTGAACAGTCACATCGCTATTCCTATAATCTATCTTATAAAGACAGTCCACATTGACTTACTATGCAGGGATCGCATTTTGATTACATTGATTCTACTTTCACCATTCTTCAGTAATACCCAACTTCCACTATCGTTCATGAACGGGAGCACCGGGACTCCATTGTTGATAGACAAAACGTCCTTGTCGCGAGACACTATTCATAATAGAGATTTACTTTCCTTTCTTTCAATATTTCTACTATAATTTTCATTTGTAAAAAAAAGGCCTAAATGCATAATCTCTTTCATTTGTTCGACTTTTTTACCTTGTTTCCATAATATATTGCATTAAAATATGCCTTTTATCTTTTTGAAACATCATTACCTTAGTCTTTCTGGCATTTAATTTTATACCTCTTTTCTTGACAGAATCGTTCATTTTGTTTACCAATAACCTTAAGTCGCGTGCCGTATTTTTTTTTGTTAAATGGACAGTGAAAAAAACTATATGAGAAACAGAAATATAACAAAGTGTTTCAATGGGTGATCTATTTTCGATTACGTATGGAACATTGAAAATCATTAGACTCACCATTTATGAATTAATAGTTTAATATAGCATAATCGTATATTACATATCTACTACTTTATAAAGAGTAAAATTATAATTGAAGTTTATTTATTAATTT
Organism: Eumeta japonica; assembly: GCA_005406025.1. Taxonomy (NCBI): domain Eukaryota; kingdom Metazoa; phylum Arthropoda; class Insecta; order Lepidoptera; family Psychidae; genus Eumeta; species Eumeta japonica. The sequence continues at coordinate 57,803 of BGZK01001884.1, forward strand.
AACTACAACATTGAATTTTTAATAGTCACTAGGATTCACAGAGAACAACAAAGGAACTTCATAATTACATTTTAAACTTATCCGTCTTCTGGTAAAACGTTTTCGTGAAGATAGTTTGATAACGCAATTTACTCTTGTCGGTCGAGTTACAACGTTGCAAAGAAACCGGCGCGGCGTATTGACAAGGAACTAAATTGCTCCATTCGGAGTATGGGGGCTCTCGACGTCACGAAAACACACCCACCCCTCGTTCTGCGGAAAAAGAAATATCTCATCCCGATACGATATACCGACAAGAGTGTGTTCTTTGTTAGACGGGGTACGGCAAGTCGACGCACCTCGTTATTGTGATGTCACGATGACGCAGTAACTTTTACAATACGGCGCACCGTCATTCCCACGTACGATGTTGACTTTGGTTCTAACGTTTGATATTATCATTGTTATGTGTGTAATATATGTATCTCGGTCGGATGACTTCACAATTAATTCGTATTTTATTCTGTGAATTAGCGTTGTTTAATTGTAGTTTGTGACACACCTAATTAACATTTCAATTTCTACAATTTTACTTCACAGAATATCTGGATACATTTGTTTTATAACTAGTGCTAACAATGTTATTTGCTAGATACAATAAAGCTAGCGCATCTTTGTTTCGCACATGTTTGGTATATCATAATGTGGTACTGTAGTTTTATTTTTAGCTTTTTTGTATTTAAAGAAAATCAATAAAATTGATAGTAAAGATTTCAATATTTTTAATAAGGCTTTTTATTAATACTTAATATTTATTCATCGCTAACCCTAGATATCTTACAATGAATTTATATAGAGAGCATGCGTCCCGAGGTGATCTCATTCACTGAATTCTCAAGCGATTAATGGCGCAGGCACTGTCATTGGATTAGTTTATTTCATCGTAGATAGAACCTTTCAAATACCTGTCAGTAGTTAACATGGATGGTAGTTGGGATCTCAATCATGAGGTCTTATTATAATATTTATCGCATAAAATAGTGTATTTAACCGAACCTATTAAACAAAGAACAAAGGACTAGAATTTAAGTAGACGTGACCTGTAAGCGATGTAACCGAAAAGCCTGAAGCCTACTAGACGTTGTAATTGTATTGTAAATGCAGTGAACAAAGGAACATCTATTAAAATTATGTAAATAGTTTATTTAAATATGTCGCTTAATATTGATGCAAATTTCACAAATACAATAAATAAAAGACTATCAGATTAGACTTCTCTGTGGAATGGGGATACAAATGGGAATGGGATTCCAACCAGATATCTTCATGAAATAATGCGTGTGATTTGTTTAAAAAATTGCGAATTTTGATTAGACAGATCTTTCTTATATTTTCTTATAATTTGAGTTTGTGTACAGCTATAGATAACAATGCCTAATAAGTCGACCTTTATAAAAACTGGCTACCGGGTACTTATTTGCGAACTTGCGCTATGGAACTTTTTTGTCTAGCGACCTACATTAATAACGCGAAGCGCAATAGAGTCGAAAGGTTTTGTGTTTCCGTGATAAAATTTCATGATAGTGAGTTATTTTTTGTTTCTAAAGCCCCTAATTTCGATTGTGGTAGAATGTAACAATAAGTGCAACAGCACAAAAAAAAAATCTTATCATAACCTAAGGTAATGAAATACAAGAAATGATGATGTAATTACGGTGAATTTCTGTATTCTAATATAAACTTCTCAAAGTTAGAGCGCCATTATCTTGTAGGACTAGTTGAAATAGTATTTGTTAAATTAATACGAATATGAATAGTTCTAAGTAAATCAAAACATAAAGGCGGTATGCATCTCACGCAAAAAATCACTTCAGAGTCGGAATATGTCAATGAGACGTAATTCTAAAAAACTGAAAAACATGCTTTATCTTGCTTGTAAAGTACCTATTCAGTAAAACGCAACTCTAAGGGGGGCACATGACATTTTATTTCGTCCTTACTTTTCATGTAGCAAAGCCATCCTGCATTTTTTTCTCTCAAGATTTTAATAAACAATTAAATATTTAGCAATTATAAATATTTTTTTTATAGAATTTTCTAGGAGAAAACGGACCAAATTTACCTTTTGCCATTATATTTATTAACAGACTTGGTCAAGGTTATAGTAATACCGGCTAGTCCTACGCTCCCAACACTCCCTAATCCAAACTAGAATCTACACTCCTTTCGGTGTATCAGGATTTGTCCTTGTCAGTCATTGCGGCTGATTATAGGTTGAGCGAATGATGATGTTGATAATGAGAATTCTCGTGGAATAAACGAGCTTGTAAGTCACCACAGATAGGTGATCATCGTCGCCCAATGGCACTTGCAACACCAGAAAAGTCACCAGTGTGGTGCAAGCATGTTGGGTATGAATAGAATGTCTCATGGTGGGGATTAACAAAGAGGAGTGAGTTGATAAAAGGGGAAGTGGGGCAGTGGAACTCTCACTCACTGGACGAAATAAACAGCTGAAATTGTTACTTCACTTCTGTAAGAATGTGATATCTCACCAGTTGAGCTGGACCATTTTCGTGCTGTACCAAGTTGACGATAGCATGGCTGTACTACTTACATTATATACACAAGAAATACGTGTATACTTCTAGTGTAATAATACAATACAATGTGAGTACAGTAATACAATATAATGTGAGTGTAAAATTTCAGGCTTGTAATTCCAATAAGTCCTTAATTAAATTATTGTGATATTCTGACAGATACGGAGAATTTTTAAGGACTCATTTATGATTTAATTTGTTTGTTTGACGATTAAAGCGTGCCCATTTCCCTATCGTAGTACACGAGCCTGTCTTCAGTTTGTGTTATACCGCCTACACCAAAGTCTCCACTCCATGCCAAGGACTCCTCGGACATGAAGAAAATTGTCGTAATAGGTGTTGGAGTACTTCACGAGTCTACAAGAATTCTAGTACACTTTGTCCGACACGCAGGACGATAAAATCGTTCTGATATTTATTAATGTTCAGAGTAAATTTTAATTATGTCGGTACTGGGTACTAGTTTGAAAGACAATCATTGGCTGCCCGGGCGTGGGTAAGAGGTCACCCGAACTGCGTCGCGTAATATAACGAGATTAACTTACTACGTCGTCGTCGCGCAGCTCTAAGCTAATCGATATGTTATATAAGAATATCGCTTCGTAAGCAATAGGATTAATGAGTGATATTGAAAATAATAATGTTACATTTCTTAGTAAATATAAAAATAGACTGGATGCGGTAATAAATTGAGAAAACTGCATTGAAATCGGTTAAATAACAACGAAGTCGCAACTATTAAATATTTTGTATTTTTTACGTCAGCAAAGCATAAAAGGTTTTTCGATAATTGAATAAATGCGATAATTGTATGCATTTTGTGCTATATTCTTTGTTTAATCGATAATTTTAAAGGCTACTATATATCGCTCAGTTTTATTATGATTTGAAAGAAATTGAAATGAAATTATTATTCACTGTTTTAACAATGTTGCGATGTGCCATTTGCAAGAAATATATTTTTTGTACGACTACGTAGTGAATCTCCGGATTTCATTACGTCTCAACTTAATAGTTGCCTGTAAAGTCGTATACGGGCCTGTTTGAATTAAAATCATTTAATGAATATTCATTCGTATAGTAGTGAAATAATAGTAAATTATTTATTTATACAAATATATTTAAAACATTAATTTATACAAAGAATCTCGCACTGAATGTATTTATATATATACCAATAACGTACATTTGCATATGAATTCTCTGCAGACCGATCATACAATTCGGCTTCAACTCATCGTTACGTTACCGAGCGTGTGACCCAACCTAATTTAAGACGTTGTCACGTCAAAAACCTTTTTAACATTTGCGTAATGAAAATATTCATATGTAAATTATTAGCAAACTATTCATTGTAATCTTAAGTTATTCTTTGCCAAGACGAGACCGGTATGAAACTTATTCATTGTCACAATGTCAAACGCAAAAGCCCCTAATCTATAAATATACGGCAGCGTTTCACAATGTGAAACGCTGAGGGTGATAGGTTGGACTATTTGAAATGTACATTTAGAGGTACATAAAGGCTTTTGTCGTGTTTAACTATTGACATAAATATTGTAATGAAACTTCTCGGGTACGGTAGGAAAAAAATTCTTTACCGTCACGTAAACCGTTATGCTATACGCGCGTGGGTGGTAGGAGTGTATATATATTGTGATCTAAGAACATGCCTTAAGCATAAAAGTACAGTTTAATACAGATGTTATCGGAAAGTTAACGATATGCCACTTCTAAATATTTCTATAATAAAATAGTTTTTATATAGAAGCAATAAACATTTTTAATTTTTTTTTTTGCTGGTCAATATCTCTTTCTATTTATTGTAACCAAAATTCAACATATCCAAATGAAAAACGGTAAAAGCTCCACTTCTTACGTGTGTACATTATTGTTACAGACTTTTGTTTTTATTTTTTTAATGTATCATAGTTCCCTATGAACAATTATAAAAACGACTTAATGAAACATTAAATTTAATTTCATTTGGAACTCAATTTTTTTTATTAGGAATGCCATTAAACTGAAAAATAATAGAAGTATATTTATTTGGAAAAAAATTACGTGCTGTTAACGTTTATAGATAATGCATATGTTATCTTTTGATAAAATAAGAAAGAAACACAGTACGATAAACGTAATCACAAGGATAGATACGGAACTGAATCACGACCGGCAGCGATATGAGTAGGTATTCTGTATTTAACGGTAGATCGATCATCCTTCCAATTAATATTTTAAATTTGGAAGATTACTATTGTTGATCTATTCGTATGTTAGTGGCTTGCGCACGTTTAGAGGGCCTAGCACGACGCCCTAGAGAACAGTCTCCCAATAGGGCTATCTTATTTCCGCCAACATAATTAATCATCGTAACCTAAAGTTTGAATAACGTAACGAATTTGCATCGTTGATTATAAAATCAATATTTTGGTTGTATTAATCACCCTAGATCAGTCAACCGTCTTTAGTTGAATTAAAGAAGTTAAGTTGTTTAGAATATAGATATACATTTATTGTATTTATTAACTGGTAATTGAATTGGTTATTATAATCAGATAGCTTGTTTAATTTTACCTTTTAATTTCGTTACGTTTTATCATGTTTTAATACATTGATATTGTAATATAAACGTAGATTATTAAGTGATTTATTTTCTCTTTGAATACAAAATTCAATATATTACAATTAATAATCTCAATAAATTTTGTTGTAAATACTTCATATGCCTTTGCATTTGATGGACGCACTATGTGAATCTCATACGTTTTATTGAACGTCCCTAAAATATGCTGCTTAGGAAACGTCAAATAAACGAATAGAAATGGAAATAAATAGACATTGCCAAAGATTATCCTTATTGGTCAATTTCTTACTGCGTCGTAGCAGTGCAGTCCATTTTAATAAAATGAGCAGCCAGATGACGTTTTAATTTGTCATTTACAAAATACTATATCGTCATTCAGCAGTGATTTTAATTGATAATTTCTTCATAAGTAAAAAAATATGTCATGCTAAACCCGCTGGGAAGAAATAATCTCTAACGTAATTAACTATTTAGTTAGTATGGTTTAACCAAGAGGACAATTTAAATATAAATTCGTGATTATAATGTCATATTTCACACTTTGATCATTTGAGTCATTAAAAAAATTACAGATATATGCCGTGGTAGTAGGTACCGATGTCGTAGGTAAGCGCTCTTTACAAATCCTAGGTGAAAGGAGACGTACTACGAAGTACTCAAACGAGCCTAACCACTTTTAGGTACTACACAGTAACCAAATTTTTGGAAAAGGGAACACTGTTGAGGCTTGGGAACGAAGTGACAAATCATTTGTGATGCATAGTTTAAAGCACGTAGGTGTATTAACTGTGCGGTTTTTTTTATAAAAATTGGCATGTTATTCCAAAATGAAAAATGTTGTATGCGTAGACAATAGAGTTATTTGTGGTTTTTCCTATAATCCCTAATTAATTTTAAGACAATTCTTTTCATTGTCACTAATTATAGTTCAAGCTATATTTTGTGTAAAAATACTGATGTTTAGACACGAGATAGTGTTTGGATTCTCAAGATAAACCCCCAAGATGTGTATATGCTTAAAAAGATCTTTGTTGCCTTCGCTGCTGAATTTCGCTGCTTTGTGACGAAGCCGCACTTCTAGTTCCAAGTTAATATATTGATTATGTTTACGTAAACTTTTGCTAAAAGCAACTTTGCTTTTTATCTGTACATATACCAATAAATATTATCTTTTTATATTGATACGAATACTTAATTGGTTCATGGTTTTATTCAAATGATTCATTCATTTTTATTTCAATTCGTTTGAATATATTTTAATTGTTTATAACCTTTGATTCTTGTAATGACCTCTTATTTAAGACGATTATGTAAGTCGTGTTCCAATCAAATATACAGTTATTACTATGAGATCGCTTTAATGAATGCAAATATATTGCCTTAGTCTATTTTATTTCTGTAAATTTTTGCTTGAATCGTCTATTTCATATACATGTATATTTACGCTTAAATGTTGTCCCCTACATGTTCGCCGATACATGTCAATTTTCAATCAATCAAATTTACATAATTTCAGCTCCCACTTGCAGATTGACAGACTTTTTCTGTACGTATTAACACGAACGAAACGTTCAAAATGCCTTACGTCCCCTGCCGCAGTGTGGGCATTGTGTCTGCCCGTTGTGCAGTAGCAATCTGTTGTGTCGACGTTGTCAATATACATATTCATACGGCTTCGCGGCCATGTTGGACGGACACGTTGGTGGTTTCATTTTTTTTTTTTGTTTATGCTCAATATTTTGCGCCGTACGTACCTACGTAATAAGGTTTCCTTGAACGGCCGTCACGTGTTTATTTGCGAATCACGAGTTTATCTCGCCGGCGGTACACGTGCTCGCGTTCCGTTCGCTGTCGCTTTAGTACATTTTTTGCCGTCTCCGCGGCGGGTCGTGGTCAACGATATCGGGACGTGGACGCGAACGAATCGAGGCGGGGCTCGTAGAAAAAAAAAACGAATTATCGATACGAAAAAAAATTAATCCTTTATGAATTACCGTAATTGCTGTCACGTTTTTTAAAAGATACGAATTCAGATGAGCCACGTCATTTTATGATATAAACAGGACGCAGTGCAAAAGCATAAGAAAGCGTTGTCTAAGAAATAATCTAAAGTATAAATAAGAAATATACAGATTACTTCTTAGACGACGACGAATAAAAAAATGCCGAGTAAAATCACAATGGTCACGTACGTCAACATGGCTTTAAATAAATTATACCATAGAAAATGTTACTTGCACTTGAACCTAGTAGACCAAAATTAATCTTCAATATTTGAAAACGCACAACACTGATAATTTACTGAAATGTCCACTATTTTCTAACAAATAGTTATATGACGCAGAATTGACTGTCATTGTTATTTATGTTATTTAATGCGTAAACATATGCGAAATTCGGTAAAATCTCCTATTAATGCCGTAATGTTAAACACAGCGTAGTATCTATCTAGTAGTATATGTCTCGAGTACTGTTACAAGCATTTTTTATGTGAAAGTTAGTTTTAGAGATAGCAAAAAAATCTCTATCTATGTGAATAAATAGAGGATACACAATTTTACTGGCATAAAATAATCTGCTGCAGTCATGCTAACTGTTAAGAAGCGTTATAACAAATAATGTTCATGTTTCACAATAAAATTCCTATCTGCGATTTCAACTTAAATATTGAATGGTTTGTTAGTGTCACACCTTGTGTTCATGGAATTACAACTTCCTGCAGTAGTCTCAATAAAATCTCTTACCTTTTTATTTAGGAAACAAGTGAATTGCAGGATATGGTTTGATTTTATAAATAAACATTAAATTCTCACTTTTTATGGTTCCGTATCCGTGTCTCCAACGGAACCCTTTGACTACGGATTGTTGTAAGAATCCGTCCGTCTATCCAACTCTTAAAGGACTCTTTCTAACCATGACCGGTAGCCGATTAAAATTTTCACAGAATATCTAAAGTTATGGCGAATATATTATAGCTTAACGAATAATAGAAAATATTGAAATTTAAAAATCAAGGGGAGATGACCATACAAGAAATACACTTGGAAAGTATTGTCCCAATATCTTTTTGACGTGACAACGTCTTAAATTAGGTTGCGGCTGGGAGTCACTTATGAAAAGTGTAACGCTCGGTAACGTAACGATGAGTCACCGAACGAGAGAGAGGCCCGCCGAATGCCTTGCGTCTCTCCCACTCAACTATGATCGGTCTGCCGCGCGCAGCACTAGAGAATTAGTGCATAGCTTGCAAATGTATTGCAAGTTATTGTATGTATATTTGTATATAAATACGTATGTATGTGTAAAGGTAAAAATAAAATTTTGTTAATATGAAATTCAGTGCGAGATTCTTTGTATAAATTAATGTTTTAAATATAATTCTTTGTATAAATAAATGTTTTAAATTGTTACTATTATTTCATCCTTCTTCCTACTATACGAATGAATATTCACATTAAAATGATTTTACCATTCAAAGTCGTTGTCACGTAAAACTTTCGCCCGTATACCGACTTTACAGGCAACCAAATTTTTACTCTAAATAAATAAAAGTTTGGTGTAATTGTAGTGTAAACTCTAATGTAAAACAACAAATCATAACAATAGATTTCGCTTCTTGATTCGTAAATACACAACACAAATATATTTTATTGTGACATGAAACCGTCCGTGCGCAAGTCCGACTAGCACTTGGTTAGTTTTTTTTTTCTAATCTTCAAGTGTAATAACAAATTCGAATGTTGGATATCTTATGAAAATACTTGAAAATATTAATCTGTTTAAATAAAGTATATATTGCTTAAAAGAGGTCGACAGTTTTGGTAGTTTTGGTAAAGGAATTTTAAACCGGAAAGAGTTTGGAGACCCAGAACCTTGATTATAAATTTAGTTCATAACGTAGCCGTAATTGAAAGCAGATTGGCGACAAATCGTCGCCTCGCATGGAGTAAATTGTACTATGAAGTGTTAATAGATAATAATATATTAACTTTTTATATTCATTTAATAAAATTGGATATGCGACTGACACTTTCATACAGTTTTTATTTTCTTAAGCCGTTGTCTATAGCTACGATAATTAATTCTATGACGTCATATGTAGAGCGGTTTGAGGAGAAAAGACGCGACGTATTCAATGGAAACGAATAATAGAATTTCCCCGTGCAATTTTCTCTTTATTTCAGACCAAGCGAAGCGCATGCTGGACTCAATTGATTTGTATACAATACAAAACCAGTAAAACTTAACTTTCTCTACTATCTATGAAGCCATTTTAAGAGGGCTTGAAGTCATTTCAAGCGGACTGTATGATCGTACTAGACGAATTAAGGTTAAATGTATAAGAGTTTTAAACGTGGCTTCAGCGGTCTCCCCGTCTCCTAACATTATATGCTGCTTAATTATTTATGTTTCCGAGATCACCGAAAATAAAGTTGCCACTTGCATTGTTTGGTAATTGAAATTGCGCTACATCATCGGTATTTAGCCAATTCAATTTATATTATTGTTAACGACTCCAATGCCGAGCCGGAGCGTCCTACAATCTTTTACTTTCAGTCGGATCGAGTTTTGAACTTCGGCCCCTCTAGGCGAGTGTACGGGGGTCGGGACCTGCCGCTGGCGCCGCGTCGTCGCCGATGCGACGGCATGATTCAGGACGAACGATTTAACGCGCTCTCCGATTTTTAATTTGTCATATTTTAAAAACTCTGATCGATTCGCTCGTGGTAAGAATCGAACTCTGTGTTCTCTGGTTGGAAGGCCACGCTCTTCACTCTTGATCACTGAGCCGCCACCACGCCCCGCTTTAAGTTTATACTCGCCTAAAAGACACGACCTTTTTTCCGTAATCTACTTAAGCACTAGCTTTCCTGTGGGTCTTATATCACTGTATCGCACGATACAGTCTATATTCAGATACAATTATAAACAATGATCACGTAAATTATGAAGATACATCATTTCGTTATTTGCTGCTCGAACATAATGTCTTTATTCTCTGCCTGTAATTTAAGGATGCGATTGAGCAGGTTTTGCAATAGTGAAGATGGTGTATTTTTGGTACGAAATCCGTATCCCACCTGTGTGAAATAGTAAACGAAGTTGCGAACAAGTCACGTGTAATAAATAACTTATCGAACATTTGATAGTAGAAATGATCACCAGTCGCGTTAATTAGCATTTTTTTTTCAAGTATTAATGAATATTTTAAGACCACATTGCTTATTTAATGTAATTTTTTCGAAAACCACTCTTTTTCTTGGCCGTAAAAATGTAAACAACATTGTAAGTACAATCGAAGCAATAATGAACTTCGTAAATCGATTGCGAGACTAATATTAAAATAAATCGTTGTTTAACCAACGTGACGCTACGATGAATTTTCCGTATATTTAACATAAAAAGATAATAATCTCATTAGTATGTCTTTTCAAAAAAATTAGTATTACAGTACACCGATGTTTTATTTAAATATATCACATCTTTTATCAAGTTCAGATATGTGGACATACGATTTTTAAAGTATTCGTCGATACCACCAAACGGCTGTATTACAAAGTGTCACAATTCACTTCGCATCCAGAGACACGTCATATCACTATTATTATTATTATCATTTTTTTTTACCGAATTTCTGTTTACCTCAGCATCGGATATTTCGAACCACCGGCACGTACCGGACCATCCGCCCGTGCGCCGCACGCTCCGGCCGCATTCGGTCGATTAGGCGACGGGCGAATAAGTATTTCGTCACGGCAAAAAGGTGAAGGTCGCCCCGTAAAGAGTTTTCCTTTGGCGTATAGAACGAGTTTTATATGACGTCGGCCGACGTCTCCTGCGCCGGTTCGGCTTCGTCGTCGTGTTTTCACGTCAAGCGCCCGAAGTTCCGGACGATCTAAATCGATTATAGGTACGAGATCGACTTTCGTCTCCTTCTCGATATTGCTTTTTCTTCGGCGAAACGAACTGTTACTTGTTCTCGGAATGAAATTTCAGAGAGAATACGAACTGCGAAACGAGTACATGCAATGTGAAGTTCGGGTCGGAGTAGAACGTTGTACTGTTTCGACATATGCACCCTCACACGGCAAATGGCTAAAAATTGAAGAACGAAATACGTATGTTATTATTTCGGTCGTTGTCTTCTAGAAGATCACACTTCAGTTTTTCATCATGCAAGCTTAAACATATTGTATAGTCACAGATGACAACCCAAACTCACATTACGAATCAGATAAAACCTGGTAATACGAAGTTACAAAAATATATATTTTTTATATTTTTCAATAATTATTATTGTACGGAATACTAATCGCGCGGATCCAACTCGTAATTTAGTGGTATTTATAAATTTTATAGAAATAAATATATTTAATACGAAACAAAAACATAAAAGTTTACAGTTTTTAAGTGTTAAATAAACGCAAAGATACGCCAGATCGAGTTAGTTCATTTCATTCCATAAGAATAATTTCCACTCTTTTCGACTCCCTCTATTTTAGAGATTAGTCACGTCACAGCACTGATTTGTTTAAAGACATTTAAGGTTACCAATAAAAAACGGCTTTTGTAATTATAATACGACAAATGTAATAGTTTTCACGATACGATGTATTCATTAACCAACAATTTCGCGCGTTAACTGATCGACTTGTACCTGTACATCGTCTAATACCTATTCGGGCTACTCCCGATCGAGCTGCAGCTTTGGAAATCTAAATGTGAATTGGGTTTAAGACGAGAAACACAAAAGAGGAATTAAATGAAAGTCAATAAATAATCGAAATAATAGGGAAAATAGTTAACACACGTTACAGGTGTTCTAAATAAATACTTGATTTTATAATTATCTGACCAAAAAATTAATAAATCCTCCTTACGAACATGCAGGTAAAATCACAGTCCAGTCTGTGATGAGGAGTTTATTGAAAAGAAATCATCCTAAACTGTGAAAATTATCTCAAGTTTTGCCTACAAATTATTCATAGTTTTTATAAATAGAAGAAAATATATATCCAATGGTATATATTCAGCTTTCCTAATAAAACTTGCTATTAAAGAACTGATCAATATTGAAAATCTTAAAATTCGTCAAATTTGTGCTGGAATTTTAGTCATTTCCTACATTTTTCCTTATATATATATTTAAACGCTCTTCATAATACGACGATAATTTTGGCATAATATTCACATAATATCTATAGATGTTTGCTTGCGTTGTCACAATATTCGTGGAACACATTCTTTATTGCGGAATTTTTTCTATTATTCAATTACGAACGAATCATGTGCCATTGCGTCAGAGACCGGTTCGACGTTATTCTCGTTTATTGAATTTAATTTTCATCAGTAAAGCATTCGATAGTTTCTGCTAATAGCCAAATCATCCATCTCTTACTATTATATGCTATACTATTTGTTATTGTACTAGCATTCGCTCGCGGCTGCATTCGCGTTAATGTAGAGTGAATTTCTTAATTTTTATATCGAGCCATACACGCTGTCAGCCAGGATCTCGATCCCAGTTCTAGTCACGGTTACAATCTCGATAACTAACCTGTTTAAAAATGAATATTTAATCTAATACTCATGCAGGCGATGTCACAAGCAAAGGCTAGCGTTATCAAAACTTGGCTAAATGATGTACTTCCAACAAAATTAAATGGAGCCAGCGGTTTTTGAATAATAAATCGTGAATTTTCAATGTGTTGTTGCGAGTTAGTCTTAATAGATACGTATGTGGTATCGCAGACTTTTCTTTGGACTCGTTTAAAAGGAAGAATTCCTCCGTAAATCACTTCCACATAACTTGAACATTATATTGCGTACGCCGGAAAAAAACTAAGAGGAGTATTTTCTTCCGGCTCGATCAACAAACGTCATCATAATTCAACTAATTAGTACAAAATGCTTGTAAATTAATATATACAAACTTCCCTCGTGAATCATTGTAGCTATTTATGAAAACTGTATCAATGTTCCTATAAACAGGTTCTTAGACTAGCTTTCACGGACAGTCAGGCGCTGCACAGGACTTCAATTTGTAATAAGTCGTAATATGAATATATATACACATGCGATGTCTGTCAATTTAGTTTTTATGGTAATAACAATAAACGGACAATAATTAATAAGTAATTCCCTCCCTTTCGCGTTCGCCATAACGGCGAATGCAATGAATCACTCTTGCGTAAAACTTTCAGTGGCCGAATGGTTCTGCATTGTCGCATAATAACACGGGTTAATTGAAAAGAAAAGCATGTTACTGTTGTAGCAACCCATTTATTACGTTTGTTATAATATAAACAAGCATTATAATACATGTTACCACGTCCGCTACATACCTACTTTTGTAAAAACTGAAAAAATCATGGCATAACGCCTTTTCAGCATTTTTTTAGTGTCGTCACTGATAACACTTGTTCTTGTCCAAAGATAAAGATGCAATTCACCTAAAATAAACAATAAATTGAGTGAATTACGTTGTTTCGGCGCTGCAACAAGAAAAACGGTGTTCTGTCAAGGCCTCTCGAAAATAATTAAGAATGTTAGGAAAACCCGATTTAAATGACCAATGCAAGCTGAACGTTATTTATAAAAGTAAAGAAATGTTCATAGATTCGAGCTGTTCTGATTATTTCATCTACGTAAATGTTTATATACTTACATTAGGGAAATATCTTTGAAAATAGTTTGTTGTGTCAGAATGTGAAATGTTTAACGTCCACAACATTTCATGTTTTGAATCATCCGTATATAGGGTAGTTTATTGATGTATAAAATATTATATTTATTGATGACAAATTGTGTAAGCTGGCTAGACATTATGACTAAGGACCTCTTCCCACCATCTCCGTTTTAATTCACTTTTAATTAAAAGTTACTTTTAAAATTAATTTTGTGTTCCACGTTTTCCTTTGAACTGTGAACACAAAATTAATTTTGAAATGACTATTTGATAAAAGTGAATTTAAAAGGTGATGGAAGAAGCCCTATAAGTGAATTGAAAATTAAAATCGGTTAAAAAAACGGTAAACTATAAGCTATCGAAAATTATATGCTTTCTCTTGCATTCGCAATTGAGTTTAACATTATTCTACATGGCGGTAGGTAACAATGACGTCACTAGGTAGTAGTGCCTTCTCTGTCTAATTAGCAGTTTAAAACAGTTAATTACTTAGATGTTTTATTATTACTAAAAAATGCTTTCACTATACTCTCATTCAAACAAAAAGCATTGAATGCATTAATATAATAGTAAACTATCCCATTATCTTTTGTTATTTTTATTATTTATAATATACAGCAAAATTATTATTATTGTTCTTCTGTATATAGACAATACCGATAAATGTGATTATAAATTATGTTATGAAAATTTTTTTCGTAATAGTATAGCCAATAATAATATTTTATTATGACAAGTTTCAGCAAACTTTATTTCTTTTAAGGTTAAACTTTATTTCCGAGGTGCATAATGTTGAACGAAATAATTAATAACGTACTAATATAATAATTATTAAAAAACGTATAATTGTTTTTTTTCACGTTTAAATGGTTGAACGATTTATAGAGAAATTTTGCGTTAGAGTAGATAACTATGTGCGATAGAATCAAGAGTGGCACCGGAATCGTAGTGTAAAAGGCAACCGAGATCGAAATCGATGACGAGAATGGATTCGGAATAAAGAACGGGACCAAAATCAGGACTGACATTGGAAATTAAATCGAAATTGAGAGCAGGAGCGCCATCGGGATCAGCCTAGATAGCCACATCGATGTTAAATATAAACGAATTCATTCTATATTCAGACCAGCTAGCCGTGGACATATCTAAGAAAAAATATTGCCCAAACTACTATTTACGCCCAGCGAAGCAAACGGGTAACGGCTATTATATGTACATTTACTTCTAGAATTAGTTATTTGTGTGTTCGACAACTTTCATTCCTCAACTTCGCGCTTGTAATAGCCCCGTGGACCACACGCGATCGCCGAATTCTGCTTTCGATTTTCATAATTATTATGTCGTTGTTGACATTATAAGGCCATTGCATTGATTATTACAGTTATATAAGCAATGTACCTAAATATGCATAAATATAAATATCCAATTTTTTTTTTATTACGTACGGCTTGAACTTATTGCATGGCCCTCGGTTAAACATGAATAAGTTTATGGCCGGTTTACAAAATATAGCCTCTATTTGGCATTTTGTGCAGTGTTAAAATTAGTACGTTACACTAAATAATTTTAAAGTATTAAATATTAAAATAAAATTTTTAACAAATTATTGGGTATTCAAGATATTTCAAAAATTTGGTTGCCTGTAAAGTCGGTATACGGGCGAAAGTTTACGTGACAACGACTTTGAATGGTAAAATCATTTTAATGTGAATATTCATTCGTATAGTAGGAAGAAGGATGAAATAATAGTAACAATTTAAAACATTTATTTATACAAAATTATATTTAAAACATTAATTTATACAAAGAATCTCGCACTAAATTTCATATTAACAAAATTTTATTTTTACCTTTACAACATACGTATTTATATACAAATATACATACAATAACTTGCAATACATTTGCAAGCTATGCACTAATTCTCTAGAGACCGATCATAGTTGAGTGGGAGACGCAAATTCGGCTCTCTCTCGTTCGGTGACTCATCGTTACGTTACCGAGCGTTACACTTTTCAAAGTGACTCCCAGCCGCAACCTAATTTAAGACGTTGTCACGTCAAAATAATTCCGTTGGAAACTTAACATAAAGTCAATTTTATCACAAGTTAGACAATTGTTAATTAACAAAATTTTCTCCAACTTTCGTCTTCATTGCACATAAAAAAAAATGGTGGAATAATTGAAATGAAATTTTTTCAATTCGTGGAGCTTTTTTATATACATGTTTAGTAAGAATCACGTTATAAAAGTTTAAAAAATTTCAATAATTTATCTATAATAAATTTTAATTATAATAAATTCAGCAAAAACTGAAAAATCAAAATAATATTGTTTAAGTTAAAAATTTATTATAAATAAAGTATTGAAATTTATTTTTAGAAACGTTGTTGCCAGATAAGATATAAGTATCGAAAAAAATTTTTGGAAACTTTGTTGCCAATTAAAAAATAAACCGTAAGGATAGATTGTTTTTTTCTATTTAATATTAAATAAGACATACTTTATAGATTACTAAAACATAGATAATTAATGGTCAATATCTGCAATCAATTTAATTAAGGATAAATGGGCAAAATGGTAAAAATATCTAAAATGGCCGATATTTTGACAACGATAACATTTTGCATAATGTCATATTAGGTTCAATGAGTTCCAATTGATTTCCTCTATTACCTATTTAAAAATTTCAATCAGTCTTCCCATCATTTTTTATATTCATATTCGTTTGTATATAGGATGGAATCTATCATGCATCTTTTCGCAAATATTCATTATCTCCTTTTTTAGAGCAATTTTGCCAAAGTACCTATAGCAAAAATGTGTCATTGACAATATGCTTATAAATAATATAAAATAATATAGACAAAAGCCTACTAAATGCTCACCCAGATTGAAGCGTGAGCGCCGCATGCTGCCGCCACCCTACAACAGGTGGCGGCCTCTAGTCATTTACCTACAAACGATATTTGATGTTGTCAGTAATGTAAAGGTCGCCGAAGGTATTATTAAATTAGTTTGACTTTCCACATGTGTTCCACTCACTTCAAAAAAAACAAGGCAAATTATGGTGTAAACGATACACAGCACGCAATATTACTTGCGGATTCGTAAGTTGTTGATTGTCAAGGAAGTTTCTCTATGAAGTCTTAGAGTCGCACAATGTCACATCTGCAAACTTCCCAACAATAATTCATGTTTGTATATTCGATAGCAGTGAAAGACATTGTTATTAAACACTTAAATATTCATCACACACAATCTTAGTTTCAAAAACGTCAATATTATAAACTTAACACTTATACTAACAAAATACCTACTTGTTAAACTTTTTCAGTTGTGGTTGATCTGAGAACTACCCAGATAAAAACAGCACAACTAAAGTGACTTTACTGCAACTTTTTACTTATAGAATATGAAAAAACTTTTTCCCCGACCTAATTTTTGTAATCTCTAATCAACTGTACTTGTAATCTTTCTTATACTTGTAATGTGTTATAAAATGTGTCGCAACTCGTATTTTTTACGAAGACCGTACAAATTATTATTTACGACTTTAACGACTGTAGGAGCAACAGCATCCTTTTCAATCCTTTATGTCAATAAACGAGGGGTGTTTATAAGTTTGCATCGAGTTAGCTTCCGACAGGTGAATCTATTTCAATGCTTTTTTATTTATCAGAACGCCGGCTTAATAGCAGTGATTCTTAGCTAGTGAAATAAAAATATGTTAAGCTAATCGGAGAATCATTTATGTTTTTCTGGACTTCACTTGTTCTATCGACTTACTATGCCCAATTTACTTATGGGACGCGAGCCCAAGTAAAATATTAATTACTTAAACCTGAAAATATTGAAAAGTTGCCAAAATGATTTGGATTGCGGCCACTACCGTAAACTGATTTTCATTCTAGGCGGGTATTACCGCCTTTATAATGGGCATCCTTTTATAACCTACGTCAATTAAATCGTAGTGCAATAATATATATATTATGTGGATCTGATGCTGAAACCAGAACGGTGTGCAAACTGCACGATTCCTACACAAATTACAACAGGTTTACCCAGGGTTTATTTCATCGATTTCAAGTATAGTTTGCTTACAGTCTGGTATTGAAGTGGGAGGTAATCTCATAAAATGGACTTTATTAAACATAAACCTGCCGAGATCGGAGTCGTTGTATTAGTCTCAATAAATAGGTTGCTAAACAGACGTCGAATAAGATATGATAATGTAAAATTAAGGTGGTCGGTCATAGGATAATATCAGGTTTATAAAACGGCGGCTATATTATGTAATCTTTGGTCCTCGACGCTAAAAAAAAGGCTATTAAACAATTATGTCTCTTGGTGGATTTTGTGTAGTTTCCAAAAGGATACACCGATCTTAGTGCATTTTATTTGTATTGAAAGTTATTTAATCGGGATGATTCATAGCCGTATTTGTTGAAAACATATACAGCTGTTTAAAAGTTTATATAAATATATATAAGCTTTCGCCTGCGTAGGGATTAAATATTTCATTATTTATATCGACCGATCATTCTCCTAACCATGATCCCATATCCCTGCTTTCGATTTCAGTCCTGGCTCCGCTCCTAATGACTTACGATATTTTTGTTACGAAACGATCTCGCTTACGCTCTTGATTCTGACAACGGTCCTGTTTGCGATTCCGATGCCGAACCGATATTGAACGTAGATCTCTCTTGGTAAGGTAAGGAATTCGTTATACGATGAAGCAAGCAAAGTAGTGAGCAAAACTTAGAATCTTTATGAATTATAGCCTGTATGTTAGTTAAACTATGTTACTTCACAGATTCAGATAAATCTGTTCAGCTATTATAGCGTGATAAAATACAGAAACACAAACTTTTCTATTTATAATATCAGTGGGATATATATAAGCCATTAAATAAAATTTAACTGAACATTTATCTTTATATATTATAGGAAACCAATTTAGATACGTTTGCCTTTCAAGTATATCAATCATAAGTTTTGTAAATGAAAATTCGAAAAAAAAAATGATGTCAATTATTTAGTACGATGTGACGATACATTATTACAAAGTATAAAAGTATACAGTTTCAAATTACGTATGACCGTTAAACGCGTCGGGGACCGCTAAGTTTGTGGGAAGTTGAAATCGTTTTGTTCTATTGCTTAATTTTTTTATTTATCTATTGAGTTCCGTTAGCGCTCTCCAAACGCGTTTAAGATTGAACCATAATCTGAGATAGTTATTTTTTCCATTTTGAGATCGTAATTGTCCGTCGTCGGAGTTCTTGTAAATCTTTGATATAGATTTTTATTTTCAACTTGTATGAACGAACAGGCCTACAAAATGCACGAGAGCGCCGGTCACTGGTCTAGACGAAACCGTTACGATTCGGGTCATGATACAGTTGCTACGGTATTCCGTTGTCGATAGTTTTTGTTTATAATTTTTTTTTTAACGTAGTGTATACAAAATCGCCTTTTATGTTACGATCCATAAGTTTTTAACAATGCGAAGAGCAGGAAAATACGACGCGAACAAGGAAACTCAATCGCTGCGTATATATTTTTTCGTACGGACATCAACTCTAAAGGCCGTTAATTGTACAAATGAAGGAAAAAACAAGGCATTGTGACACACAGAGGGAAGGACGGATACACGAAAATCATAATGGATCCCGGTCGATCGCGAAACCTTTCGGGAAAAGGCGTATCGTTAAGTTCACTATTTACCCGTATTCGTACGTACTATACCCGTTTTCCGGTTCGGATCGCACTCGAACAGAGTCATTATAATTTTTGATGGAACGACAAAGAAGTCATAATAACGCCTTATGATTAACGACGCGCGCCTTCGAAACGTTCAAGGTGAGTCTCGTTTTGTAGATATCGATCGAATCGAAAGTCGAACGCTGAATATTCATGAGGGCGCCCCTGCGCCGGCCAATGGTATCGCTTTGGTTATGCGCGGACGTTCCTAGAAAAAGCGCGTTTTAGTTTTAGATACCGAGCGGAAAAGCTGATATCGTTAATGAATGCTATTTTTTTTCGTCTCTTCGAAAACCGCTATCGACACTCGCGTTCGACGTAGCCGTGTCTTCGTCTTATCATTTTAATGTAATCATTGTATGGGTACTATGGGTATCTCTGAAGTTGGATAGAAGCAAATTACGTTTGCTTTGTTTAAGAGTATTTGCGTTATTTCCATCGATTCAACTCAATAGTAGGGGCAATCCGTTCAAATATAAGAAAGGATTAATTGTAAAGGCCGTGTGCCAAAATTATATAGTTTTTGTTCTAATATCTTGTTAAAATTCGCGGTAGCCCTTCGTTAACTCATCGATGTTGAAGCCGGAATTAAAATATGGATGATTAATTTGTTGACGGCCTCGTTTTCTATGTTTGTAGAAGGCCTATTTTGCTAGTGGAAGATTCCGGGTTTGATTTCCGGTTACGATGAATTACGTTCGTTATTTTGACGCTCGAGGTGCATCATTAAAGTTATATGCCTTTGATGTTGCGACGTTTAACGTATTGAATACGAAAAAAAATAGACTATAGAAAATGTCGTTGAAAATCGTATCGCACTAGGCAGTTTACGAAAACGCTTTGAAGTTTGATTATACCTGAACAACATATACGTTTTTATGAATCGGGCCATCATTAAAAAGTTATAAGTAACGGTAATAAAAGTACATTTTTTAGTGCAGGATGACAAAAAAATATTTTTTATATTCTTATATCGTATTCTGTTAACTTTGATTTGGAAACATGGTAATTTTCGAGATAATAAGCGTAATATAATATTTAAATGCGACAATATGAACAAAAATTTAATGTTGTCGTGTTGAAATAGAGTATTATAAGAACTTTCAGTAATATTTTTTTGTTATATTACAGTCATATATATATATATATATATATATATATATATATATATATATATATATGTTCACATGTATTAACCTACACAGGTTAATATATGTGTGAATATTTTTTTTTTAATTACAATTGGACAAGACTTCGTTATTTATAAAGGGAACATC
The DNA here is from genome assembly GCA_005406025.1 of Eumeta japonica. Lineage (NCBI taxonomy): Eukaryota > Metazoa > Arthropoda > Insecta > Lepidoptera > Psychidae > Eumeta > Eumeta japonica. The sequence continues at coordinate 78,707 of BGZK01001884.1, forward strand.
ACTTTGGTACATATTTAGAGTTAATAAATATCAACCGTGACGTAGTAGATGGTAGCTTCTCCATTCATGTGTTCTAATATTCGATGTTTAATATTTTTATGCCCCATATTGACATCATAGTGTTGCCAGTGTTGAAATCAATATATATATATATATATATATATATATATATATATATATATATAGTACAGCTTTAAACAACGCCAGATTGTGTGGGAATTTGTTAAATTTATTAATTTTTTGCTTATGTATTTTACAACGACCTAGTCTAGGATGCGATACTTCGAGAAACGTATTCAAAGCAGTTCACGTAACGGAGACTAGATCCTATTCGACCTGAAAGATCATTAAAAGAGTGCAGAGCATTTAATAATTTCTAAAATCACAATTTTTTTTAATTCAATTTTTTTTTATTACTTCCTGATATATAAAATAGGCTGCCAGACCAAAGGCTAACTCAGAGGTATAATGTGTTTTTAGTAAATCGTCGTGTAAATATCGGATATCATTTGAGGAGGTTTCATAAAAATCGCTGAAGTGCGTGACATTGCCATGCCTAATGTTCCCGTACCGAAGGAGCCCTAAAAATATTCGAGTGAAAAAACAAACCAGGAATAAGTAATACGAGAAACAAGTGCTTTTGTTACGTAGACCGAAAACCAATTCCAAATATTTACATTAGGAATACCTATCGCTCGCGTGGATATAAATAAATTCTTTTTTTTTTTCTTTTACATCGAGCGATCCCTCGGGCGATCGTGATTCCGATCCCGGTCCTACTTTCGTTTCCGATTCTTGTTACGTTGTCGGTTTCGATCCGACTTCCTTCTCGATTCCAATCATATCCGATTCCAGACCCGGGCTCGATTAAATCCATTATTCTCCTTTAAACAACGTGAAACAATATTCAAATGATATTGTTGGATATAAAAATCATAGTATTCTGGTAGTATTAATTGATTATTTCGGCAACGACTAGGGTCCATATCGGGCGTCGGCCGCGCCGTTTCCGTCGGGGCCTGCACCGCGTGGGAAGCAACATTGACCCCATTCCTCTTATCTTTATTATTTGCCATTCTTTTCGATCTCAAACTGTGTTACTTTGCTTTTGTACTGTGACTAAGTCGATCGAGGTCGATCGTAATCGGTTGGATACAATTTGTGCTTAATTATATTTTTTGAGCTTCGATTGCGAGGGACGATATCTCATTGTTTTATATTTTTGAAAATTACCCGAGTACAAAGTTGTTTAAAGTTGTTTCATAAATTGAACTTTTTTTTGTGTCTTATTTGTTATTATGATATTTATAATAAAATTAATTCGTTACGACTTACTTTATTTAAAATCGCAAAATAATAAACGTTGTTTTTCAAGTGCTTATTGTTCAAAAGCAACAAATTTAATTAATTGTAAAGGAATTACATGCATCGTGTCTATAATAAACGGATAATAGATTCTGATTTCATTTCCACCAGCAATAGAGAGAATTCGCCTTAGCAAAAATAATGATAAAGATTTAATTAAACGAGAACGACGAAGTAAGGGCACGTCTTAGATAACGTTAAAAGTATTGTGGCTTTTTTTTTTAATGAACCTCCTGCGGATCACATCTCCGATAATTTCGTTCGCGGTCCGGTTCGTCCAATCGTCGATATCACAAATACGCTCGTACAGGTAACGGCCCGTTCCACGTCGCGACACTTCCCGTTCGGATTATTCAACGGATAATTTAGGCCGGCGCGGCGGCCGCCGACCGGGAGAAATCGCAGCGAAAGGAAAGCTAGTTTTATGCAACGCCACCGCGACTCCATCGGCGTTCGGTCGGGCCGGGCCCGGCGCTGACGTAACCGGGCTAACGACCGCCCGAGACGAGGCGCCGCTGAAACGCTCTGCGCGAAAGGTCGCGCGGGCCGGCCGAGAGCGCCCGACCCGCCCCATCGCAGTTGATACACTTCCAGTCGGTATTCGGCTCGCACCTATTTCTGTCTTATGTATCTCGCGCTAGTTGCACTCGAGAGGTGTTTACGCCTATCGCTTCTTCGCTCGTGCAGTGCACGAATTTCTAATTCGAGACGAATGCGCGCGCGTCTTATTTTTAACCTCGTTCAAGAAAAAATGAATCTGTATAACGTCTCCTCCTTTCCGACACCGCATCGGAACGGGCGCTTAGCCTTCTAGGCGCCGGTTTCTAATGAACAACACGTAGATAGGATTCGAGAGGTGTCCGCGAAAGTGGGGCGAATACGTTGGTAACGCCCCCGCGGCGGTCGTCCGCACTAACCGGGTGACCCGGCGGGCGCCGATGACTCGTCCGCGGCCCACCCAGTTTTGTGTTTTTGCCGCTGATGAGAGGAGCCCGCTCGATCGCGCACCTCCTTTAAATTACGGTCGCGCTTGCATATATTTTCGGGCCGTTCTAGCGGATGTGAATCACTACAGACAGATGTCTTGTCTGCGTGGTGATGATTTTTTGACGTGACAACGTCTTAAATTAGGTTGCGGCTGGGAGTCACTTATGAAAAAGTGTAACGCTCGGTAACGTAACGATGAGTCACCGAACGAGAGAGAGGCCCGCCGAATGCCTTGCGTCTCTCCCACTCAACTATGATCGGTCTGCCGCGCGCTGCACTAGAGAATTAGTGCATAGCTTGCAAATGTATTGCAAGTTATTGTATGTATATTTGTATATAAATACGTATGTATGTGTAAAGGTAAAAATAAAATTTTGTTAATATGAAATTCAGTGCGAGATTCTTTGTATAAATTAATGTTTTAAATATAATTCTTTGTATAAATAAATGTTTTAAATTGTTACTATTATTTCATCCTTCTTCCTACTATACGAATGAATATTCACATTAAAATGATTTTACCATTCAAAGTCGTTGTCACGTAAACTTTCGCCCGTATACCGACTTTACAGGCAACCAAATTTTACTCTAAATAAATAAAAGTTTGGTGTAATTGTAGTGTAAACTCTAATGTAAAACAACAAATCATAACAATAGATTTCGCTTCTTGATTCGTAAATACACAACACAAATATATTTTATTGTGACATGAAACCGTCCGTGCGCAAGTCCGACTAGCACTTGGTTAGTTTTTTTTCTAATCTTCAAGTGTAATAACAAATTCGAATGTTGGATATCTTATGAAAATACTTGAAAATATTAATCTGTTTAAATAAAGTATATATTGCTTAAAGAGGTCGACAGTTTTGGTAGTTTTGGTAAAGGAATTTTAAACCGGAAAGAGTTTGGAGACCCAGAACCTTGATTATAAATTTAGTTCATAACGTAGCCGTAATTGAAAGCAGATTGGCGACAAATCGTCGCCTCGCATGGAAGTAAATTGTACTATGAAGTGTTAATAGATAATAATATATTAACTTTTATATTCATTTAATAAAATTGGATATGCGACTGACACTTTCATACAGTTTTATTTTCTTAAGCCGTTGTCTATAGCTACGATAATTAATTCTATGACGTCATATGTAGAGCGGTTTGAGGAGAAAAGACGCGACGTATTCAATGGAAACGAATAATAGAATTTCCCCGTGCAATTTTCTCTTTATTTCAGACCAAGCGAAGCGTATGGACTCAATTGATTGTATACAATACAAAACCAGTAAAACTTAACTTTCTCTACTATCTATGAAACCATTTTAAGGGGCTTGAAGTCATTTCAAGCGGACTGTATGATCGTACTAGACGAATTAAGGTTAAATGTATAAGAGTTAAACGTGGCTTCAGCAGTCTCCCCGTCTCCTAACATTATATGCTGCTTAATTATTTATGTTTCCGAGATCACCGAAAATAAAGTTGCCACTTGCATTGTTTGGTAATGAAATTGCGCTACATCATCGGTATTTAGCCAATTCAATTTATATTATTGTTAACTCCAATGCCGAGCCGGGCGTCCTACAATCTTTACTTTCAGTCGGATCGAGTTTTGAACTTCGGCCCCTCTGGGCGAGTGTACGGGGTCGGGACCTGCCGCTGGCGCCGCGTCGTCGCCGATGCGACGGCATGATTCAGGACGAACGATTTAACGCGCTCTCGATTTTAATTTGTCATATTTTAAAACTCTGATCGATTCGCTCGTGGTAAGAATCGAACTCTGTGTTCTCTGGTTGGAAGGCCACGCTCTTCACTCTTGATCACTGAGCCGCCACGCCCCGCTTTAAGTTTATACTCGCCTAAAAGACACGACCTTTTTCCGTAATACTTAAGCACTAGCTTTCCTGTGGGTCTTATATCACTGTATCGCACGATACAGTCTATATTCAGATACAATTATAAACAATGATCACGTAAATTATGAAGATACATCATTTCGTTATTTGCTGCTCGAACATAATGTCTTTATTCTCTGCCTGTAATTTAAGGATGCGATTGAGCAGGTTTTGCAATAGTGAAGATGGTGTATTTTTGGTACGAAATCCGTATCCCACCTGTGTGAAATAGTAAACGAAGTTGCGAACAAGTCACGTGTAATAAATAACTTATCGAACATTTGATAGTAGAAATGATCACCAGTCGCGTTAATTAGCATTTTTTTTTCAAGTATTAATGAATATTTTAAGACCACATTGCTTATTTAATGTAATTTTTTCGAAAACCACTCTTTTCTTGGCCGTAAAATGTAAACAACATTGTAAGTACAATCGAAGCAATAATGAACTTCGTAAATCGATTGCGAGACTAATATTAAATAAATCGTTGTTTAACCAACGTGACGCTACGATGAATTTTCCGTATATTTAACATAAAAGATAATAATCTCATTAGTATGTCTTTTCAAAATTAGTATTACAGTACACCGATGTTTTATTTAAATATATCACATCTTTATCAAGTTCAGATATGTGGACATACGATTTTAAAGTATTCGTCGATACCACCAAACGGCTGTATTACAAAGTGTCACAATTCACTTCGCATCCAGAGACACGTCATATCACTATTATTATTATTATCATTTTTTACCGAATTTCTGTTTACCTCAGCATCGGATATTTCGAACCACCGGCACGTACCGGACCATCCGCCCGTGCGCCACGCTCCAGCCGCATTCGGTCGATTAGGCGACGGGCGAATAAGTATTTCGTCACGGCAAAAGGTGAAGGTCGCCCGTAAAGAGGTTTTCCTTTGGCGTATAGAACGAGTTTTATATGACGTCGGCCGACGTCTCCTGCGCCAGTTCGGCTTCGTCGTCGTGTTTTCACGTCAAGCGCCCGAAGTTCCGGACGATCTAAATCGATTATAGGTACGAGATCGACTTTCGTCTCCTTCTCGATATTTTTTCTTCGGCGAAACGAACTGTTACTTGTTCTCGGAATGAAATTTCAGAGAATACGAACTGCGAAACGAGTACATGCAATGTGAAGTTCGGGTCGGAGTAGAACGTTGTACTGTTTCGACATATGCACCCTCACACGGCAAATGGCTAAAATTGAAGAACGAAATACGTATGTTATTATTTCGGTCGTTGTCTTCTAGAAGATCACTTCAGTTTTCATTTTGCAAGCTTAAACATATTGTATAGTCACAGATGACAACCCAAACTCACACGAATCAGATAAAACCTGGTAATACGAAGTTACAAAATATATATTTTTATATTTTCAATAATTATTATTGTACGGAATACTAATCGCGCGGATCCAACTCGTAATTTAGTGGTATTTATAAATTTTATAGAAATAAATATATTTAATAGAAACAAAAACATAAAAGTTTACAGTTTTAAGTGTTAAATAAACGCAAAGATACGCCAGATCGAGTTAGTTCATTTCATTCCATAAGAATAATTTCCACTCTTTTCGACTCCCTATATTTTAGAGATTAGTCACGTCACAGCACTGATTTGTTTAAAGACATTTAAGGTTACCAATAAAAACGGCTTTGTAATTATAATACGACAAATGTAATAGTTTTCACGATACGATGTATTCATTAACCAACAATTTCGCGCGTTAACTGATCGACTTGTACCTGTACATCGTCTAATACCTATTCGGGCTACTCCCCGATCGAGCTGCAGCTTTGGAAATCTAAATGTGAATTGGGTTTAAGACGAGAAACACAAAAGGAATTAAATGAAAGTCAATAAATAATCGAAATAATAGGGAAAATAGTTAACACACGTTACAGGTGTTCTAAATAAATACTTGATTTTATAATTATCTGACCAAAAAATTAATAAATCCTCCTTACGAACATGCAGGTAAAATCACAGTCCAGTCTGTGATGAGGAGTTTTATTGAAAAGAAATCATCCTAAACTGTGAAAATTATCTCAAGTTTTTGCCTACAAATTATTCATAGTTTTTTATAAATAGAAGAAAATATATATCCAATGGTATATATTCAGCTTTCCTAATAAAACTTGCTATTAAAGAACTGATCAATATTGAAAATCTTAAAATTCGTCAAATTTGTGCTGGAATTTTAGTCATTTCCTACATTTTTCCTTATATATATATTTAAACGCTCTTCATAATACGACGATAATTTTGGCATAATATTCACATAATATCTATAGATGTTTGCTTGCGTTGTCACAATATTCGTGGAACACATTCTTTATTGCGGAATTTTTTCTATTATTCAATTACGAACGAATCATGTGCCATTGCGTCAGAGACCGGTTCGACGTTATTCTCGTTTATTGAATTTAATTTTCATCAGTAAAGCATTCGATAGTTTCTGCTAATAGCCAAATCATCCATCTCTTACTATTATATGCTATACTATTTGTTATTGTACTAGCATTCGCTCGCGGCTGCATTCGCGTTAATGTAGAGTGAATTTCTTAATTTTTATATCGAGCCATACACGCTGTCAGCCAGGATCTCGATCCCAGTTCTAGTCACGGTTACAATCTCGATAACTAACCTGTTTAAAAAAATGAATATTTAATCTAATACTCATGCAGGCGATGTCACAAGCAAAGGCTAGCGTTATCAAAACTTGGCTAAATGATGTACTTCCAACAAAATTAAATGGAGCCAGCGGTTTTTGAATAATAAATCGTGAATTTTCAATGTGTTGTTGCGAGTTAGTCTTAATAGATACGTATGTGGTATCGCAGACTTTTCTTTGGACTCGTTTAAAAGGAAGAATTCCTCCGTAAATCACTTCCATAACTTGAACATTATATTGCGTACGCCGGAAAAAACTAAGAGGATTTTCTTCCGGCTCGATCAACAAACGTCATCATAATTCAACTAATTAGTACAAAATGCTTGTAAATTAATATATACAAACTTCCCTCGTGAATCATTGTAGCTATTTATGAAAACTGTATCAATGTTCCTATAAACAGGTTCTTAGACTAGCTTTCACGGACAGTCAGGCGCTGCACAGGACTTCAATTTGTAATAAGTCGTAATATGAATATATATACACATGCGATGTCTGTCAATTTAGTTTTTATGGTAATAACAATAAACGGACAATAATTAATAAGTAATTCCCTCCCTTTCGCGTTCGCCATAACGGCGAATGCAATGAATCGCTCTTGCGTAAAACTTTCAGTGGCCGAATGGTTCTGCATTGTCGCATAATAACACGGGTTAATTGAAAAGAAAAGCATGTTACTGTTGTAGCAACCCATTTATTACGTTTGTTATAATATAAACAAGCATTATAATACATGTTACCACGTCCGCTACGTACCTACTTTTTGTAAAAAAAAAAACTGAAAAAAAAATCATGGCATAACGCCTTTTCAGCATTTTTTTTTAGTGTCGTCACTGATAACACTTGTTCTTGTCCAAAAGATAAAGATGCAATTCACCTAAAATAAACAATAAATTGAGTGAATTACGTTGTTTCGGCGCGCTGCAACAAGAAAAACGGTGTTCTGTCAAGGCCTCTCGAAAATAATTAAGAATGTTAGGAAAAACCCGATTTAAATGACCAATGCAAGCTGAACGTTATTTATAAAAGTAAAGGGAAATGTTCATAGATTCGAGCTGTTCTGATTATTTCATCTACGTAAATGTTTATATACTTACATTAGGGAAATATCTTTGAAAATAGTTTGTTGTGTCAGAATGTGAAATGTTTAACGTCCACAACATTTCATGTTTTGAATCATCCGTATATAGGGTAGTTTATTGATGTATAAAATATTATATTTATTGATGACAAATTGTGTAAGCTGGCTAGACATTATGACTAAGGACCTCTTCCCACCATCTCCGTTTTAATTCACTTTTAATTAAAAGTTACTTTTAAAATTAATTTTGTGTTCCACGTTTTCCTTTGAACTGTGAACACAAAATTAATTAAAACTATTTGATAAAAGTGAATTTAAAAATGATGGAAACCTATAAGTGAATTGAAAATTAAAATCGGTTAAAAAACGGTAAACTATAAGCTATCGAAAATTATATGCTTTCTCTTGCATTCGCAATTGAGTTTAACATTATTCTACATGGCGGTAGGTAACAATGACGTCACTAGGTAGTAGTGCCTTCTCTGTCTAATTAGCAGTTTAAAACAGTTAATTACTTAGATGTTTTTATTATTACTAAAAAAATGCTTTCACTATACTCTCATTCAAACAAAAAAGCATTGAATGCATTAATATAATAGTAAACTATCCCATTATCTTTTGTTATTTTTATTATTTATAATATACAGCAAAATTATTATTATTGTTCTTCTGTATATAGACAATACCGATAAATGTGATTATAAATTATGTTATGAAAATTTTTTTTTCGTAATAGTATAGCCAATAATAATATTTTATTATGACAAGTTTCAGCAAACTTTATTTCTTTTAAGGTTAAACTTTATTTCCGAGGTGCATAATGTTGAACGAAATAATTAATAACGTACTAATATAATAATTATTAAAAAACGTATAATTGTTTTTTTTCACGTTTAAATGGTTGAACGATTTATAGAGAAATTTTGCGTTAGAGTAGATAACTATGTGCGATAGAATCAAGAGTGGCACCGGAATCGTAGTGTAAAGGCAACCGAGATCGAAATCGATGACGAGAATGGATTCGGAATAAAGAACGGGACCAAAATCAGGACTGACATTGGAAATTAAATCGAAATTGAGAGCAGGAGCGCCATCGGGATCAGCCTAGATAGCCACATCGATGTTAAATATAAACGAATTCATTCTATATTCAGACCAGCTAGCCGTGGACATATCTAAGAAAAATATTGCCCAAACTACTATTTACGCCCAGCGAAGCAAACGGGTAACGGCTATTATATGTACATTTACTTCTAGAATTAGTTATTTGTGTGTTCGACAACTTTCATTCCTCAACTTCGCGTAATAGCCCGTGGACCACACGCGATCGCCGAATTCTGCTTTCGATTTTCATAATTATTATGTCGTTGTTGACATTATAAGGCCATTGCATTGATTATTACAGTTATATAAGCAATGTACCTAAATATGCATAAATATAAATATCCAATTTTTTTTTTATTACGTACGGCTTGAACTTATTGCATGGCCCTCGGTTAAACATGAATAAGTTTTATGGCCGGTTTACAAAATATAGCCTCTATTTGGCATTTTGTGCAGTGTTAAAATTGAGTACGTTACACTAAATAATTTTAAAGTATTAAATATTAAAATAAAATTTTTAACAAATTATTGGGTATTCAAGATATTTCAAAAAAAATTTGGTTGCCTGTAAAGTCGGTATACGGGCGAAAGTTTTACGTGACAACGACTTTGAATGGTAAAATCATTTTAATGTGAATATTCATTCGTATAGTAGGAAGAAGGATGAAATAATAGTAACAATTTAAAACATTTATTTATACAAAGAATTATATTTAAAACATTAATTTATACAAAGAATCTCGCACTAAATTTCATATTAACAAAATTTTATTTTTACCTTTACACATACATACGTATTTATATACAAATATACATACCTAATAACATTTGCAAGCTATGCACTAATTCTCTAGTGCTGGCGCGCGGCAGACCGATCATAGTTGAGTGGGAGAGAGACGCAAGGCATTCGGCGGGCCTCTCTCGTTCGGTGACTCATCGTTACGTTACCGAGCGTTACACTTTTTCAAAGTGACTCCCAGCCGCAACCTAATTTAAGACGTTGTCACGTCAAAAATAATTCCGTTGGAAACTTAACATAAAGTCAATTTTATCACAAGTTAGACAATTGTTAATTAACAAAATTTTCTCCAACTTTCGTCTTCATTGCAAAAAAAAATGGTGGAATAATTGAAATGAAATTTTTCAATTCGTGGAGCTTTTTATATACATGTTTAGTAAGAATCACGTTATAAGTTTAAATTTCAATAATTTATCTATAATAAATTTTAATTATAATAAATTCAGCAAAACTGAAAAATCAAAATAATATTGTTTAAGTTAAAAATTTATTATAAATAAAGTATTGAAATTTATTTTAGAAACGTTGTTGCCAGATAAGATATAAGTATCGAAAAAATTTTGGAAACTTTGTTGCCAATTAAAAATAAACCGTAAGGATAGATTGTTTTTTCTATTTAATATTAAATAAGACATACTTTATAGATTACTAAAACATAGATAATTAATGGTCAATATCTGCAATCAATTTAATTAAGGATAAATGGGCAAAATGGTAAAAATATCTAAAATGGCCGATATTTTGACAACGATAACATTTTGCATAATGTCATATTAGGTTCAATGAGTTCCAATTGATTTCCTCTATTACCTATTTAAAAATTTCAATCAGTCTTCCCATCATTTTTTATATTCATATTCGTTTGTATATAGGATGGAATCTATCATGCATCTTTTCGCAAATATTCATTATCTCCTTTTTTAGAGCAATTTTGCCAAAGTACCTATAGCAAAAATGTGTCATTGACAATATGCTTATAAATAATATAAAATAATATAGACAAAAGCCTACTAAATGCTCACCCAGATTGAAGCGTGAGCGCCGCATGCTGCCGCCACCCTACAACAGGTGGCGGCCTCTAGTCATTTACCTACAAACGATATTTGATGTTGTCAGTAATGTAAAGGTCGCCGAAGGTATTATTAAATTAGTTTGACTTTCCACATGTGTTCCACTCACTTCAAAAACAAGGCAAATTATGGTGTAAACGATACACAGCACGCAATATTACTTGCGGATTCGTAAGTTGTTGATTGTCAAGGAAGTTTCTCTATGAAGTCTTAGAGTCGCACAATGTCACATCTGCAAACTTCCCAACAATAATTCATGTTTGTATATTCGATAGCAGTGAAAGACATTGTTATTAAACACTTAAATATTCATCACACACAATCTTAGTTTCAAAAACGTCAATATTATAAACTTAACACTTATACTAACAAAATACCTACTTGTTAAACTTTTCAGTTGTGGTTGATCTGAGAACTACCCAGATAAAAACAGCACAACTAAAGTGACTTTACTGCAACTTTTTACTTATAGAATATGAAAAACTTTTTCCCCGACCTAATTTTGTAATCTCTAATCAACTGTACTTGTAATCTTTCTTATACTTGTAATGTGTTATAAAATGTGTCGCAACTCGTATTTTTTACGAAGACCGTACAAATTATTATTTACGACTTTAACGACTGTAGGAGCAACAGCATCCTTTTCAATCCTTTATGTCAATAAACGAGGGGTGTTTATAAGTTTGCATCGAGTTAGCTTCCGACAGGTGAATCTATTTCAATGCTTTTTTTTATTTATCAGAACGCCGGCTTAATAGCAGTGATTCTTAGCTAGTGAAATAAAAATATGTTAAGCTAATCGGAGAATCATTTATGTTTTTCTGGACTTCACTTGTTCTATCGACTTACTATGCCCAATTTACTTATGGGACGCGAGCCCAAGTAAAATATTAATTACTTAAACCTGAAAATATTGAAAAGTTGCCAAAATGATTTGGATTGCGGCCACTACCGTAAACTGATTTTCATTCTAGGCGGGTATTACCGCCTTTATAATGGGCATCCTTTTATAACCTACGTCAATTAAATCGTAGTGCAATAATATATATATTATGTGGATCTGATGCTGAAACCAGAACGGTGTGCAAACTGCACGATTCCTACACAAATTACAACAGGTTTACCCAGGGTTTATTTCATCGATTTCAAGTATAGTTTGCTTACAGTCTGGTATTGAAGTGGGAGGTAATCTCATAAAATGGACTTTATTAAACATAAACCTGCCGAGATCGGAGTCGTTGTATTAGTCTCAATAAATAGGTTGCTAAACAGACGTCGAATAAGATATGATAATGTAAAATTAAGGTGGTCGGTCATGGATAATATCAGGTTTATAAAACGGCGGCTATATTATGTAATCTTTGGTCCTCGACGCTAAAAAAGGCTATTAAACAATTATGTCTCTTGGTGGATTTTGTGTAGTTTCCAAAAGGATACACCGATCTTAGTGCATTTTATTTGTATTGAAAGTTATTTAATCGGGATGATTCATAGCCGTATTTGTTGAAAACATATACAGCTGTTTAAAAGTTTATATAAATATATATAAGCTTTCGCCTGCGTAGGGATTAAATATTTCATTATTTATATCGACCGATCATTCTCCTAACCATGATCCCATATCCCTGCTTTCGATTTCAGTCCTGGCTCCGCTCCTAATGACTTACGATATTTTTGTTACGAAACGATCTCGCTTACGCTCTTGATTCTGACAACGGTCCTGTTTGCGATTCCGATGCCGAACCGATATTGAACGTAGATCTCTCTTGGTAAGGTAAGGAATTCGTTATACGATGAAGCAAGCAAAGTAGTGAGCAAAACTTAGAATCTTTATGAATTATAGCCTGTATGTTAGTTAAACTATGTTACTTCACAGATTCAGATAAATCTGTTCAGCTATTATAGCGTGATAAAATACGAAACACAAACTTTTCTATTTATAATATCAGTAGGATATATATAAGCCATTAAATAAAAATTTAACTGAACATTTATCTTTATATATTATAGGAAACCAATTTAGATACGTTTGCCTTTCAAGTATATCAATCATAAGTTTTGTAAATGAAAAATTCGAAAAAAAAAATGATGTCAATTATTTAGTACGATGTGACGATACATTATTACAAAGTATAAAAGTATACAGTTTCAAATTACGTATGACCGTTAAACGCGTCGGGGGACCGCTAAGTTTGTGGGAAGTTGAAATCGTTTTGTTCTATTGCTTAATTTTTTTTATTTATCTATTGAGTTCCGTTAGCGCTCTCCAAACGCGTTTAAGATTGAACCATAATCTGAGATAGTTATTTTTTCCATTTTGAGAGATCGTAATTGTCCGTCGTCGGAGTTCTTGTAAATCTTTGATATAGATTTTTTATTTTCAACTTGTATGAACGAACAGGCCTACAAAATGCACGAGAGAGCGCCGGTCACTGGTCTAGACGAAACCGTTACGATTCGGGTCATGATACAGTTGCTACGGTATTCCGTTGTCGATAGTTTTTGTTTATAATTTTTTTTTTAACGTAGTGTATACAAAATCGCCTTTTATGTTACGATCCATAAGTTTTTAACAATGCGAAGAGCAGGAAAATACGACGCGAACAAGGAAACTCAATCGCTGCGTATATATTTTTTCGTACGGACATCAACTCTAAAGGCCGTTAATTGTACAAATGAAGGAAAAAAAAAACAAGAGCATTGTGACACACAGAGGGGAAGGACGGATACACGAAAATCATAATGGATCCCGGTCGATCGCGAAACCTTTCGGGAAAGAAGGCGTATCGTTAAGTTCACTATTTACCCGTATTCGTACGTACTATACCCGTTTTCCGGTTCGGATCGCACTCGAACAGAGTCATTATAATTTTTGATGGAACGACAAAGAAGTCATAATAACGCCTTATGATTAACGACGCGCGCCTTCGAAACGTTCAAGGTGAGTCTCGTTTTGTAGATATCGATCGAATCGAAAGTCGAACGCTGAATATTCATGAGGGCGCCCCTGCGCCGGCCAATGGTATCGCTTTGGTTATGCGCGGACGTTCCTAGAAAAAGCGCGTTTTAGTTTTAGATACCGAGCGGAAAAGCTGATATCGTTAATGAATGCTATTTTTTTTCGTCTCTTCGAAAACCGCTATCGACACTCGCGTTCGACGTAGCCGTGTCTTCGTCTTATCATTTTAATGTAATCATTGTATGGGTACTATGGGTATCTCTGAAGTTGGATAGAAGCAAATTACGTTTGCTTTGTTTAAGAGTATTTGCGTTATTTCCATCGATTCAACTCAATAGTAGGGCAATCCGTTCAAATATAAGAAAGGATTAATTGTAAAGGCCATTATTGCAAAATTATATAGTTTTGTTCTAATATCTTGTTAAAATTCGCGGTAGCCCTTCGTTAACTCATCGATGTTGAAGCCGGAATTAAAATATGGATGATTAATTTGTTGACGGCCTCGTTTTCTATGTTTGTAGAAGGCCTATTTTGCTAGTGGAAGATTCCGGTTTGATTTCCGGTTACGATGAATTACGTTCGTTATTTTGACGCTCGAGGTGCATCATTAAAGTTATATGCCTTTGATGTTGCGACGTTTAACGTATTGAATACGAAAAAATAGACTATAGAAAATGTCGTTGAAAATCGTATCGCACTAGGCAGTTTACGAAAACGCTTTGAAGTTTGATTATACCTGAACAACATATACGTTTTATGAATCGGGCCATCATTAAAAGTTATAAGTAACGGTAATAAAGTACATTTTTAGTGCAGGATGACAAAAAATATTTTTATATTCTTATATCGTATTCTGTTAACTTTGATTTGGAAACATGGTAATTTTCGAGATAATAAGCGTAATATAATATTTAAATGCGACAATATGAACAAAAATTTAATGTTGTCGTGTTGAAATAGAGTATTATAAGAACTTTCAGTAATATTTTTTGTTATATTACAGTCATATATATATATATATATATATATATATATATATATATATATATATGTTCACATGTATTAACCTACACGGGTTAATATATGTGTGAATATTTTTTAATTACAATTGGACAAGACTTCGTTATTTATAAAGGGAACATCACTTTGGTACATATTTAGAGTTAATAAATATCAACCGTGACGTAGTAGATGGTAGCTTCTCCATTCATGTGTTCTAATATTCGATGTTTAATATTTTTATGCCCCATATTGACATCATAGTGTTGCCAGTGTTGAAATCAATATATATATATATATATATATATATATATATATATATATATATAGTACAGCTTTAAACAACGCCAGATTGTGTGGGAATTTGTTAAATTTATTAATTTTTGCTTATGTATTTTACAACGACCTAGTCTAGGATGCGATACTTCGAGAAACGTATTCAAAGCAGTTCACGTAACGGAGACTAGATCCTATTCGACCTGAAAGATCATTAAAAGAGTGCAGAGCATTTAATAATTTCTAAAATCACAATTTTTTAATTCAATTTTTTATTACTTCCTGATATAAAAATAGGCTGCCAGACCAAAGGCTAACTCAGAGGTATAATGTGTTTTTAGTAAATCGTCGTGTAAATATCGGATATCATTTGAGGAGGTTTCATAAAAATCGCTGAAGTGCGTGACATTGCCATGCCTAATGTTCCCGTACCGAAGGAGCCCTAAAAATATTCGAGTGAAAAAACAAACCAGGAATAAGTAATACGAGAAACAAGTGCTTTTGTTACGTAGACCGAAAACCAATTCCAAATATTTACATTAGGAATACCTATCGCTCGCGTGGATATAAATAAATTCTTTTTTTTTTTCTTTTACATCGAGCGATCCCTCGGCGATCGTGATTCCGATCCCGGTCCTACTTTCGTTTCCGATTCTTGTTACGTTGTCGGTTTCGATCCGACTTCCTTCTCGATTCCAATCATATCCGATTCCAGACCCGGGCTCGATTAAATCCATTATTCTCCTTTAAACAACGTGAAACAATATTCAAATGATATTGTTGGATATAAAATCATAGTATTCTGGTAGTATTAATTGATTATTTCGGCAACGACTAGGGTCCATATCGGGCGTCGGCCGCGCCGTTTCCGTCGGGGCCTGCACCGCGTGGAAGCAACATTGACCCCATTCCTCTTATCTTTATTATTTGCCATTCTTTTCGATCTCAAACTGTGTTACTTTGCTTTTGTACTGTGACTAAGTCGATCGAGGTCGATCGTAATCGGTTGGATACAATTTGTGCTTAATTATATTTTTGAGCTTCGATTGCGAGGGACGATATCTCATTGTTTTATATTTTGAAAATTACCCGAGTACAAAGTTGTTTAAAGTTGTTTCATAAATTGAACTTTTTGTGTCTTATTTGTTATTATGATATTTATAATAAAATTAATTCGTTACGACTTACTTTATTTAAAATCGCAAAATAATAAACGTTGTTTTTCAAGTGCTTATTGTTCAAAAGCAACAAATTTAATTAATTGTAAAGGAATTACATGCATCGTGTCTATAATAAACGGATAATAGATTCTGATTTCATTTCCACCAGCAATAGAGAGAATTCGCCTTAGCAAAAATAATGATAAAGATTTAATTAAACGAGAACGACGAAGTAAGGGCGTCTTAGATAACGTTAAAAGTATTGTGGCTTTTTTTAATGAACCTCCTGCGGATCACATCTCCGATAATTTCGTTCGCGGTCCGTTCGTCAATCGTCGATATCACAAATACGCTCGTACAGGTAACGGCCCGTTCCACGTCGCGACACTTCCCGTTCGGATTATTCAACGGATAATTTAGGCGGCGCGGCGGCCGCCGACCGGGAGAAATCGCAGCGAAAGGAAAGCTAGTTTATGCAACGCCACCGCGACTCCATCGGCGTTCGGTCGGGCCGGCCCGGCGCTGACGTAACCGGGCTAACGACCGCCGAGACGAGGCGCCGCTGAAACGCTCTGCGCGAAGGTCGCGCGGGCCGACCGAGCGCCCGACCCGCCCCATCGCAGTTGATACACTTCCAGTCGGTATTCGGCTCGCACCTATTTCTGTCTTATGTATCTCGCGCTAGTTGCACTCAGAGGTGTTTACGCCTATCGCTTCTTCGCTCGTGCAGTGCACGAATTTCTAATTCAGACGAATGCGCGCGCGTCTTATTACAAACCTCGTTCAAGAAAAATGAATCTGTATAACGTCTCCTCCTTTCCGACACCGCATCGGAACGGGCGCTTAGCCTTCTAGGCGCCGGTTTCTAATGAACAACACGTAGATAGGATTCGAGGGTGTCCGCGAAAGTGGGGCGAATACGTTGGTAACGCCCCCGCGGCGGTCGTCCGCACTAACCGGGTGACCCGGCGGGCGCCGATGACTCGTCCGCGGCCCACCCAGTTTTGTGTTTTTGCCGCTGATGAGAGGAGCCCGCTCGATCGCGCACCTCCTTTAAATTACGGTCGCGCTTGCATATATTTTCGGGCCGTTCTAGCGGATGTGAATCACTACAGACAGATGTCTTGTCTGCGTGGTGATGATTTTTTGACGTGACAACGTCTTAAATGGAGTTGCGGCTGGGAGTCACTTATGAAAGCGTGTAACGCTCGGTAACGTAACGATGGAGTCACCAGAACGGAGAGGCCCGCCGAATCTGCCGTCTCTCTCCCCATCAACTATGATCTCGGTCTGCCGCTAGAGAATAGTGCATAGCTTGCAAATGTATTGCAAGTTATTGTATGTATATTTGTATATAAATACGTATGTATGTGTAAAGGTAAAAATAAAATTTTGTTAATATGAAATTCAGTGCGAGATGCTTGTATAAATTAATGTTTTAAATATAATTCTTTGTAAATAAATGTTTTAAATTGTTACTATTATTTCATCCTTCTTCCTACTATACGAATGAATATTCACATTAAAATGATTTACCATTCAAAGGTCGTTGTCACGTAAACTTTCGCCCGTATACCGACTTTACGAGCAACCAAATTTTTTCTAAAACATTGTCAATGTAGATCGTAGTTTGCTGAGTCTATGTCGTTCGCAATGACATTGGTAAATAGTACTCTATTGTAGTAAATGACTTATCGTCTGTTACGTTAACATCGTTGCCGGCAGTGGCGTGCACGACGCGCGGCAGTCGTGTAATGCGCTCGTTCGGTTTAGAAAGGTCCGCGTGAAATTAGGAGTGACCCACATGAAACGCAACATTAACGCCGTTGCAACAACCCGCTATTGCTCAAAGCGTTACAGCTATCGGCGCCGCCCAGGTAGGTCTGTGTTGCCCGCGCACTCGTTTGTATTGAAATTTAATACGCGCTTTTTGATGATAAATTTAGCTAGGGGCCCTAGTTCGACGTTTAAAATATCAATAATCAAGGGAATATCCATTCATGACGAGAGCTCGTTTATCGATTTTATCTTCTGTCATCTTAGCTTTTGCACATAAAGAATTGCCAGGTATTGGTTTCCGTTGGCTACTTTTAATAAGAAAGAAGTATTATAACTACGTACATTTATTAGAAAATGTATTAGTTGTAACAAACAAACAAATACATATAAACGAATAGCAACTAAAGAATGTTATTTATTTCTGTCCTATTTGCATAATAAAATCGTTGAGTGTTTGTATAGTTATAGTTGAGTACTTAATCGACAGTATCAAAACGTATAATTTTATTTTATTCGTTTTACACAAAAATTAAACATAATGTACAATGCAGTGATGTCCAGCGGTTTGCAACTTCGCCTATGACGCCTAAGATGATAGTTCGACGACTTAAACCTGCACCACTAAATATTCTTCCAATTTTTACGCATATTGAAAACATCGATAATCGCTCGCTTTGACGGCGAAGTAAAATATCGCGATGACAGCGACAAATTTCGATGCAGATTCATCACGATCTTG